>JANIJG010012161.1:0-17764 GCA_024611175.1 Megaceryle torquata
AGGTGTTTAAGCCCAGGCTGGATGGGGCTCTGAGCAAGCTGCTGTAGTGGGAGGTGTCCCTGCCATTGGCAGGGGGGCTGGAACTGGATGATCTTTAAGGTCCCTTCCAACCCTGACAATTCCATGATTTTATAAAGCTAAAAAATAAAAGAAAGCGCTGAAAATTATCTGAGTTTTGAAGTCAAGACTTTTAAATCATTTTCATTGTTTAATTCATGATACTGTCATTTAAAAACCCCTTAGAATCCAGCTCTGATCCCTTGGTGATTATTCATCAGTGCAGAAGAGATTGAAATGTTCAGTAAATAATCCAGTTACATACTGGGTAGAGAGGAGGATGAAGTATGCATATCTCAGAGGGGTGACGACATACTTTACATTCCAAAAATAACAGAGAGGGTGGTGAACAGAATCTCTTAACTTGACGTTTTAAAGTTGGTAGGTGCAGCTTATTTATATCTGAAACTCTTAAGAGAGATGGCCAAGAAAAAATAAGAAAATTGTTTTCATTAAGTCTTGGGATAGCAGAAATATGGAGGTAAGTGGGGGAAAAAAGAAATCCCCTGCCAATATTAAAAGCAGGTAGATCAGAGGACCTGATGATGACGGATCTGTCAGCTTGGCTTTGTTGCCATGCAAAATGAGAACAGAGTAGATAGAGGCTTCAGCTAATAAAATATTGAAGAAACGTAATAATAATATTATTTTATTCTTATTAATAATAATGCAAATCGACATGGGACTAGGGAAAATAATTCCTGATGGACTAATTTATATTTCTAAAACAAGATTACAAGTTTTAGTGATAAAATAAAAACATCCTGTTGCTTATGTAAGAAACGGACTCGAAAAGCACTTTTGATTAAAAAGGCAGAAGAATATAAACTCAGACTGGTTTGCACTGGTGAAAACCCAGCACCCTAGTCTTAACATAACTAAAAGAAGAACTGTTCTTAAGTAATTCCTTTCCAGGGAGGGTCTGCAGGGATCGGGTGTTACCTTATACTGGTTTACGTTGTGTTGTTTTAAACCATGCCCTGGATAAAATCTCAAGTGATGAAGTTTGCAGCTGACACGCAGGTTGGAAAAGGACCTCAGGATGGTGCTTTTTAGCCCTAGTTACCCAAAGGACCGTAGAGCTTCTTTAAATGAAATCCTTGGTCTGCTTATAGTGCTACTGACTGTCACTGAGAGCCACCTGCCACCTGCACGGGGTATGTGTGTACATGTCAAAAAGCTGGCAAGCATTTCCTAACTAAGTTCTCATGTGCTGCAAATCAAAATCTTCCTGATCACAGGGAGGAACACTGTGGCAGATCAGACTTGGAGCATCAGTGACTGTATTATGAAAACAAGTAACTCTGAAAAATCCTGAGGCAACAGTAGGGAGTAGCCAGACAGAGGCGACTGTGGAAGGTTGCTCTGTGGAAAAAGGAAAAACAAGATCCTTGGATCCACAAACAGGAAAGATGTTGAGTTGGAAATATTGCTTGAGCTCTTTACTTGGCCTCTGTGTGCTTTCAGGCCTCCAGTCCTGGTAACCACAACTCCAGAAGAAAGAGGAAAGAGCCATGATGTGAGTAAAAGGCTGTGAAGTGCACCTCATCACACCTGGGTTGAGAAGCTCAAAGCTGTTTGTCTTCTGAGAGAAAAGATGTGGAGTGACCTAATGATATTTGGTCAGGACTGGATCTGGAAAAAGGTCTAGGTGCCCAATAAGGAGTAAAAGCAGAGTTAAAGCTTCAAAATTTAGATCTAGAAAAGTATTTCTCCAACAGTTTCCTAACCCTAGAGGAAATGAAGTTGACTGGGCACCTCTCCGTTGGGCTGCAGATATCCCCCAGAACCTTCACTTCTGCTCCTGCACATGCCATAGGGGTCTATGTACATTAAACAACCCTGAATGAAATCACCCCAGGAGCAGAACTTGTTCTTGCCCTCCATCCCTCCTTCCCCATGCTGTCCAAGTGCCCTACCCACTAATGCTCTTCTCTCAGGATGTGCTTGTGCCATGGTGCCCAGCCTTGCCCAGGACAAGCCCCAGGAACCCCTCGCTCCATGACCCTGCTGGTTTTCCCCTAGCATGTACTGGGGAAGTAGGTAACTGATGTTTGGGTTCCCAGACAGGGGCAGGCACAGAGCTTGTATGCACTTGGACCTAACCTTAACCAGAGAAAAAGACATTTGGCAGCAGAGGACTCTTCTCCTTCGCAGGGAAAGGCATCATCTTGAGAAGAAAAGGCTTCAGGATGAGACTTGGCAGATTCAGACTCAGGGGAAAAAATACAATACAATAAAATTAACAAGGTAATTAAGCAGTGAAAGAGCATGCTAAATTCTGTGACTGGTTCTTAGCACTGAACACTTTACACCAAAATGTCTTTTTCTCAAAGAGATGTGCTAGTTCAGATGGGAGTGAATTAGGTCAGGGGAGTTCTCTGACCTGAGGTAGGTAGAAGATCACATAGATAATCCACATACTCCCTCTGGCCTTGTGACTAATTCCCTTTGGTACAGCTATTCCTGATGGGAGATTGCTTGGACCTGTGCTTGCCCTCAGGAACTTCTAATTACATCTGTTGCGCTACTCATAGGCTGCATGCAGACTCCTTACTTAGACTGAATTGTGTCTTTGCTCTTTGAATGTTATCAAAACATTCAGATCTAACATGTTTCATGGTCTGCCACCATTACTTCTTTGTACACAGATTTCTGTGGTTATTCCTTGCTAACAAACCACAGACTTTGAATGGGCATATGCTAGTTTCGGTTATTTCATAGATTGAAACTATGGTGGCTGATGTCATCCTGATCTTTAAATTTATCTTTAGATGGAACCTTTTATTGTCAGATTAAAACCAAATAAATTAATATTTATTTTAGATCTTATGCATTAACTTCATTTTAAAACACCTGGCAGCCCAGAGTCCTACAGAAGATGCATAGTAGCTCACACATCAAGAGCCTGCAGACCCCTGGTACCTCCACACCTTCAGTGCCTGCAAAGGAGCCTGGTCCATGGTCTCTCCCAGTGAGCAGGACATTCATGGAAGGTGGGATGTGCTAGAGAAGTATAAAACAATGGCCAGTGCACCTCAGGTCTCTGTACCTCCTTTGGAGCCCAGCAATCCACCTTCTTTCTTCCCTTCCCCTTTCAAGAACAAGCTAACAACGAGGAACTTGCCTTGGGAGAGTATTGAGATGCCACCACTGTCTTCCAGTTGCAGTGATGTTCCATTGGGCCCTGGGGGTGGGATTAATGTCCCTCAGGTGTCATCTTCACATCTTCACACCGAGCTGCATTTTCTGGGTGAGCCCAGCACCCCATGACTTCAGCACTATCAAGAGCTGCCACAGAGCCGCTCTCTTCATTCCCATTTATCCACCAGTTTGCACTCTTGCTGTGCTGGCTGTGCATTTAATGTGTGAATAACAGGGGGGGTTATGACTGTTATTCAGCACCCACGTACTTTTGCTGGGAGGAGGGTAGAGGAGAGCAGGGTGAAGATGTGTTTTGTTAATGAAACTGTTATTATTTGCTGACAAGACCACTGAATATCTTAAGAAGAGGGAATTAGATCTCCTTCCAAGTAACTAAACAGGAATTTGCTCTGCAGCATGTGTGGGAAGCATGTGTACTCCAGGAAAAAAAAGAAAAGGAGGAGCATTTACAGTTCCATTGCCTAGGGACTTCAACATCTGTCAGGAAACAGCATCAGTGATCACACTGTGTCCACAATTACTTGATTATTTTAGGTCTGTGCCAGTGGAGCTGTACATGAACACACCCTCTTGCTAGACCCACCTCATGTGAACTCAACTTCATGGCAGCCCCTCTTTTGTGCTTCAGATATTCCTACATCTTCATCTAGCCTGGGAAAATAAGTTCATTGTGAAGCAGGTATGCAGGAAACGTGTTCCAGCTGACTGGGGTTTTTTCACAGGCAGACATTGGTGAGGATAACTCTGGTGGAATCATCAAGAGAACATCAGAGTGTTCCAGTTGTCTTGGCTCTGAGAGGTGTTTGGGGGGGGAGTCCCTGAAGGAGAGTTGTACCAAGTTACCTGTACCAAGGTACAGGACTTTGAGTCCTGCTCCTGCAAAGTTGCACAGCTTCCCAAACGAGCCTGAAACTGGGGGTAGACAACAAGTGAGAAGAAAAGCTCTGATTACATAATCCTTTGGCAGGGAAATGGGTCAGTGGCTCTTGCAGGAAAACAGGAATGTTGTTTTTAAGAAATAAACAGCATCTCTGTACTTGGTAATAGCTGGACAGTCCTGCTTTCCTGGAGAGTAACACAGAAGTTTACTATGGGCTTCTATGCTTCACCTTTTGTCCCCATGGGCTCTCCTCTGAACATAGCTCTGTAAAATGGAACATTCCTGCTGTTTTCTTTAAAATAATCTGTAATTTCTTGGCCATAACGCAAAGGGAGGCACCCATCTCTTTATTTGGTTTGGGTTTTTTTTTTTTTTGTTATTGGTGGTGTTGGTGGTTTTTTTTCTCTTCCACAAATGTCCTTGTTTGTGTTAACTAACAAGCGTAATCATCCAGCTTGGAGGAGAGTTACACAACTGCAAACCTCCTGAGATTTCAATCGAATAGCAAATCTTGCTTAATACCCCAGTGTTTGCTTCTTGCTTCAAGATTTGCAGCTCCTTTGGCTTTCCAGCTGTGCTGTGCTTTTACATATAAACCAGATTAAACAGCAAAAGGAATGCTGAATGGGAAAGCTGTGTTATTTCCACCTTGCAGGACTTAGTGAAATGAGCCTGGCTGTATTAAACATGAGATAAAACTCCCACAGGAAGCATTAGTCCTGAGTGATTCATATAAACACTTTGAGAAGTCAGTCTTTGTTGAGCTTCCTAGTCAAATAAGGTGGGTAATGGTAGGCAACCAGCAGAGCCCCTGTCCTTTGGAGAGCACTGCTGAGGGAAACCTGGTTTTATCCTCACTGGGAAGCAGCAGGATGAGTACTGGGTAACAAGAGATAACCTGGGGTTTGGGTAACTCTTTCACACGAGGAATCGCGAGTCTCTTTTCTGTGGAACTGCCTAGTGCTGTGAAACCTTCTTCTTCTGCATCCTTGCTGTGGGCCATCTGGAAAGGAGAATCTCATCAACCTCTAGAAATGCAGCCAGGTTTATGATCACTTTCTTTTGCAGTTGACTTTTAAGGGAGATAATCTTATCAGGAGGAGGTCTGAAGGAAAGGCAAGTCACAGGTATGTGCGTTCCCTATGTGTTGCTGAAGGTATAGCTGAAGTTTGCTTGCTTCCCCTCCAGTCTGCACCGTCTGGTTCTCAGGAGCTGTTGCCCAAACCCACCTTCCAAAAAAGCTAACAAGCTTTTTGCCTCCACCCCCAGTGCACAGCGTGGGGCCTGATTCTGGCTTCAGCACCGGTGCTGCAGCCACCAGCAGGGCTGCGGGGGGATGCGAATGAGCAGCACCAGCAGTCACAGGCTGGGGGTCCCTTGCTGTAATACCAAACCTCTGTGAGCTGAAAGAATGCCGTGGGCTGGGGCACCCCCCTGCACAACATCATATATGGGGGAACTTCTTGTCTCGGCTTGGCTGATGGCTCCCCTGTCGCAGCGGCTTTGCCGGCTCTGGAAGCAGCGCTGGCATCAACCGCTGTGGGGATGCTGACCGAGCCGGAGCTGGAACAAAGCACTTCACTCAAAGCTGGGTAGCCAAGTTTCTGCAGCACTTCCAGATGTGAAGCGGGGGAGGTGGTTTTAGTCTATTTTCTCAGATTGTTTGAATTCTTTCTGGTTTTTGGTGGTTTGGGGTTTATTTTAAAGAGCCATGCAAGCACACTGGGAACAACGTGTACTGATCACTCACGTTCAGCTGCCTGTTCCCAGTGGCAGTCGCTTAGCATTTTTTCTAGCTGACACTCTCTGACTGAAGCTCCATCTGTGTGCTGGAGTAGGTCGGCAGCAGAGATCTCTTCCACTGAAATCCAAGCAAAAAACCATCCCGTGCCCACTCTGTCCCACGTGTGACTTCTGCCCTCAGCCTCCAGGGTAAGCCCATCCTGACAGACCTCTCCATGGACTGAGAAGGGGCAATGCCTAGGCTCATTCATCCAGGAGGCAAAATTCCTCTTAACTTTGGGCAGTTTGGACTGAATAAGGACTGTGGGATTTTGGCCAGGAGAGCTCCAAGGAGTTGTTATTGCTAAGGAACTTCCCATCTGCGTGGGGACTTTGGAGAAGGGGCAGAGGAGAACCGTGATGGATATTTACTTCTCCAGGGAAGCAGGAGCTTCCTAAGCCTCTGTCCCCCTGTCAGCATGCTCCACATTCCCCCTACCATGCAGCTTTTCCCCCAGTTTTGCCCTGCCTGGAGTTTCAAGCAACCTCCTTAACAAATCCTGTAGCATTTTCCAGGGAATTAAACATGGTTGTGAGGGGGGATTAAGTTGTGAGAGGAATTTAAGAAGCTTCAAGTGCAGCCTGTTAATGCTTCTTTTCAGGTGATAAGAGATGAGTGTGATGATGCCCTGGTTACTGCTGCTCCTTCTCCTGGTCAGCTTCGGCTCACCTGCACCCAGGTTTTCGGTGTGTACCTTTTAGCTGGTGTCTGT
This sequence comes from Megaceryle torquata, assembly GCA_024611175.1. NCBI lineage: Eukaryota > Metazoa > Chordata > Aves > Coraciiformes > Cerylidae > Megaceryle > Megaceryle torquata. The sequence continues at coordinate 6,598 of JANIJG010012161.1, forward strand.
ACAACCTCTCAATGGTTTATCATGCCTGGTCATGTAGAGATAGGTGCTCCCCCAGCAAGAGGAATGGAGACTTGCACAAGCAGAGCAAAAAGGCACCTGCCTGCAGCTAAAGGAAGGTCACAAAGGGTTTTCACAGCATTAGGGACTGTGCAGCTCTCTGGGTGGCTGGACTGACATTGCCAAAAATTCAAGACAACAAGAAAAAGCCCATTATAAAGAAAAAAAAAGTAAGTAGTTTTATGGCCAATGAAGCAATACTCCACTCCAGTCTTTTCCCTCAGGGAAAACTGCCTTCATTTATTCATTGCAATTTCAAAAGTGGGAAGGAGAAGAGGAGGTAGGCGTAGTCTGAGTCAATCTATACTCTTCTGATGAGCACATTTCTCTTGGGCCATCCCAACGAGGTACAGAGCTTGGCAAGGAGAGTTTGGTGAGCTCAAGGCCATCTGCAGCGGGTCCCTGTGTGCCTCCAGCCTGGAAATCTTCTTCTGTGGAGGAAAATCAACAGGCTTAGAGAAGGAAGAGGCAGCTGGGAGGCTATGTTTGAGCACCCTCAGCAGCCTGCTGTCATGGGCAACTGCTTGTGCCTAGAACTGGTCCTGACATGGTAACATTCAAGCCTGCTCAGAGCAAAACCAGCCCATGATTCTTCTTATTGCATGGGTTTGCTTCTTTGCCTTCAAAGAGTTTTTGCATGGTTATGTTTTTAATGCAGTAACAACATCCACAGACTAGATTGTTGCTGAAAACGTTTAGCCCAGCCACTGTGAGCCAGATTCTGGTCTTGGTTATGATAACACAGCTCTGAAGTTATACCATTGTAGGCTCACTGCTTTCAGCTGATTTGCACCAAATATTGGCTCTTTTTTCTTCTAGTTTTATAGGAAGATGCCTCTGGAACCTCACTGTTTTGGCCTGGCTGTAGTGCAAGAGCTGAGTTTTGCCCCTTCTTATTACCCTGAGCAGTTACAGTCTGCAAACACTGCCTTTAAATTCATTAAGTGGGAGTGGAGACAAAGTATTTTTGTCCAAAGTATTTTTCTGCATATGTGATCATATTCCAGGATGCTCTGAGCAGTGTCAAGGTCACGGTAGAAAACCCTTTTCCACTGAGTTCAACTCAACAGCCCATGCTGTGCAAGATTCATGTATTGTAGGAAGAGACCATCATCAAATTATCTTGATTCACAGAGGCAGTGTGACATGTTAGGGTCACAGGGAGACAAATACTCCTTCTCTCTCCACTGACTGAAGTATGGGGCTTTTTTTTGTTTGTTTGTTTTATTTTCTCCATAGGAAAAAGATGTCTGCCTCCTAGACAACACTAAATTAAGACAAAGGTTAAAACAACTTCACGACTTGCTTTACTTATATGAACTGCAGCTGAAGGACATCCTGGGCAACACTTACCATAGAACAAAAAGTGGGCTCTTCTCAGGCAACAGGAGCGTGCAGCATGAGATGCTTTTACCCACAACCAGTGGAAATTTGATAGTCTATGACCAAGGTACAGTTTGGGGCAGTGCACCTGCAAATTTCAGCTCACCACGATGTTTATTTCTCCCTGCATTGTCCCACGTGTCATATTTTATTTCTGCTAAAAGTTGTAGTATTTTTAAAGTGGATTGAGTTTTAAAATGCAGTCAGATACATGGGAAGGAAAAGGACAGACTGGTGGCCCTGGTACCAGCAGACAACCCCTGGGGCCAGAGTCACCTGGGAAGACTTTAGACAGCTACCGCTCAACACAGACACCTGCAGCTGGGCTTCCCACCTGCAACTCTGGTGCAGAGAGGAATAGGCACCTCTCAGATGTTTTCCACCAGACCTGCTTCTGCTTTAGACAGCCAGCTGCTTTAGGAACAGAAAGGTCTTGCTCTTGAAGACCCTATTTCACCTGAGTGACTTATGGGAGCCCAGAGTGCCAGTCTCAGCTGTGGGCACTGAAACCTGTTTTGAGGAGCTCAGCCTCCTTGTTCCTCAGCTCCTCCATCACTTCTGTGGTGCAGTAGCAGATCTGCCTGTTCCTTGGTGGTGTTTTGAGAATGTGGTCAGAAGTGGAATTGTGGCCCGTGGCCAAGATTTTATTCTTCCTGGGCATTGCATCGAGAATGTGAAGCTCTGAGGTCCTGGAATGCCTGGTAGAGATGGTCACAGGAGCTTAGCCTCTTATTTTAGAAATTCTGGGCCTTGATTCACTCTGAAGTACAGCTGAGATGACTTTCCACATGGAAATTAGCTTCCCTGCCAGTGACCTTGCTGATGGAGCCAGTCCCAGTCCTGCACTGCTCCCATGCCGAGCCGCAGCCATCCCGTATCTCAGCAAACCATGGCAATGTCTCCCTCAGGGGGCATGGCTGTAAAGCCTCTCAAGTCTTGCTGCTCTTTGTCATGCCCAGCACTGCTACTGCCTTACTGAACCATTTGCTTTGGCTTTGCAGGGCTTGCAAAGCTATACACAGGGTGGCCAAGCATCTCTGTCCCACAGAGCCTCTCGGTGATGTCTTCTCTTGGCTGCACATCCCCTTTTGCTTCCCCCCTGCCCCAGTTAACAAACGGATGCCGTTCTGCTCAGATTGCTCTGCGGTGTATAATCGGAAGAAGACCAAAACCGGCTACTACCGGATCAGACCCAGAGCAGACCGAGAGCCTTTCCTGGCCTACTGTGACATGTCTGATGGCGGAGGGTGGACTGTCATTCAGCGGCGGAGCAACGGCAAGGAGGATTTCAACAGGTGGGTGTATCATGGTTGCATCAACAGGGCTTGTAGTCAAGCCTCCAGCTCCCACCCCCCGTCCTGCTGCCTGGCAGATCCCCAGCTTTGAGAAGCGGGGTGTGCAAGACTCTAGTGAGGAGAACTCTTTGCATTTGGACAACCTGCTGCTACGTAATTGGCAGCAGGAGTCTATTTTCAAAATGGACCTACAAGGCTTTTTCCACGCCTTCTGCACATGTACACATGTGCAGATTTCTTTTATCATTATTGGAGACTGTCGAAGGCTCCAAATTGGCAGGCATCTGCTGCCAGGGCATCGACCAAGACTTGTGGAACGTGTTACCAGTTCCAACATCAAGACCGATGTCCAGTGCGGTGTAACATTTAGCTCCTTATTCTGATCATTCAAAGAGATACCAAACCGCTGGTCCAGATTGTCCTTTCTCTGTGCAAAGTCCCAGAGAAGTGACTTTGACCTGGAAATCTGCAGGAGGAGAGATGCTCTGGTCAAAGAAACGTCCCCACCCAGATTAACTCACTACCACAGCACACACCATCTCAGGGCCTTCCTCAGTGTCTCTTGCAGTGAGCGTAGCCCATCACAAAGATACCTCAACTGGTTCTAAACTGGCTTGCCCAGGGAGTGGTAGCTATCTCGCCGTGGCAGTTCAGCTCTCAGCACAGCTGAATGACAAACCTACTGAAGAGGAACGCTGACTCGTAGGTAGGTCAGGCAGAATTAATGTCCCTAATAACGACACGAGAGAGGGAATAAGCACGAGGTTAGTAAACTAGAAATGATGATACACAGGTAGTATATGTGAATATTGAAGGTAATATATAAATAACAGAGGAAGTTTTAAGAGAATGAAATGAGAAGACAGTAACAGCAGGAGATTTCTCTCGGAAAGACCAAGCCAGTGAATGCCGATGCAAAGCGAGTGCACATCTGTGAATGACGAGTTACTGCATCCAAACAGCGATCAGGCAGAACGGCAGAGGTGAGAGTGGTCAGTGAATCAAAAATAGATTTAAATGAAACAGGAACACAAAGGAAAGCCAGGTGTTTTCCTTTAAACTTCACCTGGAAGCTTTTATTTGCAGCTTCTGTTCAGTTTCTGATTCTTTGCCACATCACACATCCAAGATTGCAGCATATTTTAGACTGCAACATTCGCTTCCAGCCAGGAGGGCATTTTAATTACAGCTTGCTGAAGAACAATATCAGATGCTTTGCTGCAGACCAATGTGACAGCTGCTGCTTTCCCTCGCCATCTAACTGACAACCTTACCCTGCAAGCCCTGCATCTGGCAGTTTGAAGGTTCGATCCCGATATATGTGTGTGCACAGGTTTAGCAGGAGAAGGAGTAAGCTGTGAGCTGTATTTACTTCTAAGGCAGAGTGACAAATGTCAGCTCAGCTCGCACTGAATACTTTTAGAAAACAGTTTCTAGCGATACAGATGAAGTTTTACTTGTTGCTGTAGCCGAGTGTCACAAACCTCCCAACTCCTCACATGCTGAAATCGGTGTTTGTATCTCACTGCAGGAAATGGGACGATTACAGACTGGGATTTGGGAAATTCCAGGGCAAGAATGATGAATACTGGCTGGGCAATGAGCACATCTATGACCTTCTTGCTAGAGGTGCAAGTATTTTCCTTCCACAGATTCCTTTCCAATTTGCACGAGCTAGTTCATCTAACAGGAGGACACCACTTTGTGTTTAGGAGAGAGCTCACTGAAGATTGACCTGATGGACTGGCATGGGGAAACTCGTTATGCAGTCTATGAAAATTTCCAGCTTGCAAATGAGCAGGTAAGAAATGGAGAGAGTGGTGAGTGGCTTGATTTGTCTGTGAGGGTGGGGTACCTGCATATGCAGCATCAGACTCCCGTATCAGGCTTGTGATCACAGCTCTGCAAAACATCCCTGCTCTGGTTCCCTGGGATCCCTGGTTTGGCTGACTGATAAACAGCCCTGGGAGGAGGGACATAAGCCTGGTGCTTCATCTTCTCCACTGCTGAGTGCCCAAGCCACTGGGTGACAGGATCTCTTGTCTCTGCTGCTGCACAGAGAGCAGCTCTCTGCTGCAGGACACAGGGATTCCCACAGGCATTGGCCTCTGGCCCCATGGTTAAGAGTCTGCCATGAGGGAGGAGATAAGGATTTGGGCGTCTGCAAGGAAACTGAACCCTGTTGTACTTCCTTAGGAGAGTGTTTCAGGCTGTCACATAAAAGGCAATCACTAGACCAAACCCTCTCTACTTTGTTTTAAAAGAAAACAGTGAACTCAAATCAAAGCCTCAAAAGAGCAGTTTTAAGTTCCTGTCTTGAAGAGAGGTACCTCCTTAGTGCTACAGACGCAGAAAGCCTAAAGACAGGCACATCCCTGTATTTTTATGTTTGCTTTCTAGCTTTAGACAGCATCCTGCTCCATTCAGGTGCTGCTCTTTGCAGGCTTCCCTTTCTGAACACCACGCCTAAGCAGCCCAAATACCCAAGGACACGTGTTCCATTGCATGGAACAGTTCCAGTTCCAACTGCATCACCGCTCCAGGAATGTACATCGTGTTCAGTTTGAAGTTAAAGAGTTTTCTTATTAAAAAGTTTGAACAGCTTCATTTTAATACCTTACTGCTAGTTTTCATAAACAAAAGGGGAATATGATGACAGGAGAAAGCCCGCACCACAAAAGTAATCATCCGTCTCCTGCCAAATGTCTCATATCTGTGCACAGAGGAACTATTCTTCTAAGTATTCCTACCAGGACTGGACCATTTGGCTAGAAACCTGATGGCTTCTGTTCTTCTGGAGAAGCAAAATTCCTAAGGAATTATTCTAGCTGAACATCTGGTCAGTTTATCAAGTCAACTACTTGGCCCAGTTGTTCTTGATGAGCTGGGAAGAGCCTTCCAGCTTGTTGTATCAAACAGTTATAGAAAGGCAATAAAGCCTGAAGTCCTTTGTAGAAGCAGCAGTAATTGGCAATCTCTTCTGGAAGTTTAAATCCTATTTTGACCTACACTAGGATCATTAAAGCACAGGGCCAAAATTCACCCTTGACTTCAACAGCTATGCTTTTGACAGCGGATACGATGTCCAGAGCAAATCTGATCTCAAAAATGGGAGGAAGGACAGAAGGATGTGGTGTCAAAGACATGTTTCACATACTCTTGCAGGACAATTACAGGTTATGGTTTGGCACCTATTCTGGTAATGCTGGCGACGCTCTGTCTGGTGGGAATAATTTTGAAGATCAGTGGTCAGCCTCTCACCGAGGGATGGAGTTCACCACATCTGACAAGGATCACGATCGATTCCTGTCAGGCAACTGCGCAACAGAGAACAACGGTGGTTGGTGGTTTAACAGGTATGAAAACCAGTTGATTCCTCTTGGATGAGCAGGGTGTGGGTGGCCGTACAGCCGAGAGGACTCACCTGCCTTACAGCATCTGGAGGTTGCTGAGTGTGTTTGCCACCTCGCACAGCCAAATGTAAGATGTTCACGTCTGCAGAGCCTCAAAGGAGAGCGATCTGCTTCTTTCATTATGAAGCAAAGCAGGTAAGTTGCATTCATTCTAAGAAAATGGATCAGAAGCAATGCACAAGGGGGAATGACCTGGAAGGAAAAGAGCCCAGTTAAAATTCCTTTAAGCGCTTTGGGTTGTATCCCAGGAAAGAAAAAAATTGTAGCTTCTGCAAGATGAAGAACATACAAAGGACAGTATTGGGGAGCATGTCTAGGGGGCAAGTCACCCCCTAACAGTCCTGATGGTATGTTTGCTAGTTGGGCAGAACCTGCACATCATCAGATACGGACTCAGGTTCACCAGTCCTGGGAGCGTGGACACACCAAGCTCAGTTTTTCTCTGTTTTAGTGCAGAATGAGCCTCTTCTTTGACCAGGCCCTCATCACGTATAAATTAAAATCCGTGGAGCTACAGCAATGTACATCAGCAGTGGGAATTGCCTTGATTAAAAGACGTCTGCGTTTTTAGGTGGCAATACATAGCTGCCTACACTTGAGCTACAGCTTACTGAATGGCACTACACCCCTCTGTTTAGGCAACTGGCTCTCGTCCCTTGTTAATACACTTGAAGGAGTCCACGGGTTGAATTATCTAAGCAGTGTGGGTGTCTAGAGTGAACCACATGCTTCTCTGGGTTCCACTAAACCCATAAACCAGGCTACTGCAGGACGTTAGACACCCACTGCAGTACAGACAGATATATCTGGGTGTCTGAATCTGTCAGTGAATCCCACCCTGGGATTTCTAAATGTATGTTGTGTGAAAATGGCACTTCACTGTAGTGATGCAACGTCTTCCCACAATAACCCCCATCTCCTTTTTTCCCCCTCTCCAACATCGTTACAGATGCCATGCCGTAAACCTCAACGGACGATACTACAGAACAGGAGGGTACAATGGATCCCATGACAATGGCATCGTCTGGTCTACATGGCACGGGATGTGGTACTCGCTGAAATACTCGGCCATGAAAATCAGGGCTCCATTCTTTGTTGACAGCGAGAGTGGAGATGGTGAGAACAGTCAGGGCAGCTGAAACCTGCTGCTTTGGAAATTAAAAAAGTACAGACTGAAAAGAATTGTGTTAATACCCAGCCTGCTGCTGCTGCCAGTCACCAAACCTGCACTGTGATAAGTGGAGCTGCACCCGTTTCCACCAGCTGAAGCTAACGTGAGATGTTTAAGCGCAGCTAACCAATAATTTAATGGAAAGTAGATGGATCTCAATCGTGGAACAAACACAGGTTTCCTTTTCAGCAATTTTCAGGACTTCATTGGAGAGCATTTATGAAAAGCATCATTCTAGACCTCGAATGATCAAGCGTATCCTTCCGGATATCTGTACTCTCCAGGGGCTAAATCCTTCTCATCTTGACTTTAACCATCAGGGCTCCAGTTACAAGAACATAAGAATAGGAACAACAAGGTGGTGGGGAACTGGACTTCATCTCGTGTGCCTTCCTTAGTTCTTGGTCAGGAGAGTGTTTTGAAGCAACTCTCCCTATGGTCCCCAATTGTCGCACTTCAATTGCAGAACACGCCTGGAGTGTGTGAAACCAAACTGGTGGATGGAGGTGCTCCAGCTGACAATGTGCATCCAGATTAAGGCTACATCAGCGTAACCCCCCTGCAATACAGACACCGTGGATGCTGGGTTTCAACAGCTTCCCACTGCTGATCCCCTTCTGCAACACATTAATGCAAAGACCATGCTGCTGCCAACCGGACTTAAGCCCCAGATTAAAATTAGGCAGATTTTTACCATGAACACAAATATTCTTAGGAGTTCAGCAAATGTTGAGGATTTATTTGTATGTTCTCGTGTAATTTACCTGAAGACTTTGCATTAGGGAAAGTGGAAAGAGACGGAACCATAAGGCACGCTGCTTTCATCATCTCATCGGAGGGAAGTGAAAGAGCAACACAAATGACTGGAAGAAATGGAATACTGAAGATTTATTTTCCATGAGTTGTTAATAACAACAGTAAAAATGAACAGTAATATCAGCTTGATGCAAATCATTTAACTAGTGTGTCGCAGAATAAGCCTATTTCTTTTATTTTTTTCTGAATTACAACCATTTTTTAAACTAGTAGTTCTTTTCCACTTGCTTGCTTTTAGGTCCATAGATACTGTCATTTGTATTATATATCCATAAAGGGTGAAATAAAACCATCTTAGAGGGACTTAACACTTTGTATCTGGTTTTCAAGAGAAGGAATTTGACCAGAAATCTGGATTGAAATCTTGAGAAAGCTCCTAATAAGAGAAAACCATTTGTTTGATGTTGGCTCTGGTGCTTTTGCACCTGCTTGTCCTGGGTAGGAGGGTCTACAAGGTAAGTTTCATTTCCATGGCTTGAGCTGTCCTGGAGACAATGCAGGGACATGTCAAGGTTCAGGGTAAAATTTGGCTTAGTTGCTCTGCTTTGTCAAGAGGTAAACCCTGTTGTCACTCCTTCCTGGACATCCCAGTGACTGCAAACATGAACACCAGAGCACAATGGACCGGCACTCCAGGGAGCCGTGCTCCTAAAGCCTGTGCCCTGGCAAGACTGCACCACTGCCCTCTTCCCAAGCACTGGCACCCACCCGTGGGGACCAAAACTTGCACCTGCATCTCTGAAATGAGGAGGCCCTTGTGAAGAAAGGGCTGGGAACAGACAGCACTTAACCATTTCCTTTCTAATCATTACTTCTGGATGGTACTATGGTAAAATCTCAATGCAAGTTTGTAACTGTGTTTTGGGAACATAAGGAATCTCTGCACGCACCTTAGAACCACATGGCCACCGATGCAGTGCTGAGGGCAGTAAGGATGATACTCATCTAGGCAGAAGATGCAAAGAAATGTGAGTGACATAAGTTAATGCCTTCTGGCAGATGATGGTCAATCCCATTCTTCATCAGAGGGCTAAGGAAGCACAGAAATCTTCCAGACAGATGATGCTCAACTCTGCACGCTGGAAATCAACGACAGCACCGAAGGGACAGCGGTAGTGGTTTGACAGTTCATTGAGTGGCCGACAACCCATCTGATAATGGAACATCAAGATGGAGATAAGGTCAACAGGGCCTAGTCTACCAACTGCTACCCAGTCCAGTTGCCTAGTGAGTGAGCAGTGAGCGATGCGAAGTCCAGAGCAGGGAGCCTGTGTCAGTATGGAGACGCAGGCATTAAAGTTGGGTTGCCTTCAGCCAGCACCATTATGTTACTGGTGGTTTTTAATCTTTCTCAGGAAGTAAAAGGGGCCAAGTTCTAACAAGCTGGGAGTGAAGGGGCCTGCCTTGCTGTCTTAGATGTAACTATCTACCCAAGTCTATCTAATGCATTAGAGCAGCTGTTCCGACCGCAGCCCAGCATTGAGAGAAGGTCGCAGGAAGCAGCATTTGGCTTAGAGCAAGGTTCCCGCTCCTCTCCCCTCCTGCAATGCAGGGAACCCCCCCTTGGAGACGCAGGGGTCCCAGAGCTTTGTGCAGGACCCCGCAAGTCCCACAGCAAACCCTAGGAAGTGTTTCAGAACCCTCTTTATCTTAAACAGGGCAAAGTGCCACTAGCTGAGTACTGATTTGATTTGGCTACCACCAAGCTCGTATCATCCTGCTGAAGGTTAGAGAACTGCTTGCTGAATGCTGCTGTTCTGCATACTTGATCTCCCATTTCTCCAGGGTCTACCACGCTGACAGGCTCACCAAAGCTGCAAACAGACATTGGAGCACTGTAGGCTTAATGCTGACAGATCACTGCTTCAGGGCAAATGATCTTCAAACGGCAAAGTCTACCCTAGCAAGGGGGTGGTAAGGAACCCGAGCAGCAATTGCTTCACAGGTTTGATTTCCAGCTCGGTTAAGACAACTTAAAGACTGGTTACATTTGATTAGCCTTGGATTGGTCCTCAAGTGTGGACATGTTCCTAAATGCTTTCAACAGCATTTCGAGCTGCCAGTTCATGAGAACGTGTAGCTAGTACAAACACCGCGCGGGGCCGAAGGGCTGAACATCAATCAACACGGTGCGCTGGCGCAGCTCCTGGAAGAGGGACCTTACATCACCCTGCGAGTCGGATCGGGTGCTCCAGCAGCAGCTGGAAAGCATTACCCATCCAAAAGGCCATTCCAACAGTAGGGTTTGGCTCTGGTGGCCAAATGCCAAGAGCCCTGCTCTGGCTGTCAGAGCAGGGCCTCCTGTCCTGTGCCTGTCAGCTTTAGACGCTGCAGCAGGGTGCCATCAGTAGCACAGCGATGCCGCTCTCCCTTTTAAACTGTTGTTGGTTTGGAGAAAAAACTAAAACAAAACAAAATAAAACAAAACCAAAAAAAAAAAAGAAGCGTGGGATTGGGAAATCTATCTTTCATCTGAAAAAGGCAGTTTTGAGAAAGATAGCAGCCTACTGCCAGGGAACTGAGCACGTGCTATTTGTCCTTTACTCCCACAAGGCACGTAGGGTTGGGCTCCTTATGGGAGAGTTGTTTTAAGACTGACAGCCCTCTGCCTAAACCTACTTTCACTCCATCCTCCACAGGCAGCACCTCCTCTTTTTTTGCTGTCGCCCAACAGCGTTTCCCTCGTCTTTGCGAACTCCCTGAAGAGTCGGTTATCCTAACAAATGCCAAGCAAAGTCTCTGACTCATTCTCACCGGCCTGAGCTCTGTCTCTGTTGTTAACTGGGGTTTCAACCCAGCTCTGAACAGTTGCAGCAATGTGTAATCAACAATTATGTGATCTCTGGTTTTAAAACACAACAAAACCAACCAACTTAGAACCATAGAAATGTCTGGGTTGGCAGGGACCTCTCTAGAGGTCATCTAGACCAACCGCCCTGCTGAGAGCAGAGACATCCTCAACTAGAGCAGGGACAGCCTCAACTAGAGCAGGGACAGCCTCAGCTAGAGCAGGGACAGCCTCAACTAGAGCA
>JANIJG010012162.1:0-10310 GCA_024611175.1 Megaceryle torquata
AGCCAGCAGGGTCACCCAGAGCAGGGGGCCCAGCAGCGCAGGGTCCAGGGGGGTTGGGAATCTCTCCAGAGAAGGAGGCTCCACAACCTCTCTGGGCAGCCTGGGCCAGCATCTGACACCCTCCCCAAATGAATATCTGCTTTTCATGAACATGAAAGTTCTACAATAGGTAGACATAGATCCAATTGTGCTTGACCACTGATCACATCTGATGAGACAGAAGTTAGTCGTGACGCAGCGCTGCCTTCACTTAGCAAACAGCTGCCAAAATCCTACTGCTTCTCATTCTACCAATTTATTACACACTGAAAAAACACAGACTGGGACACAACCTTAAGGCAAACAAACAATTGGGGGGGGTGAGTGGTGGAACAAAAGAAGATAAAAGAAGCCACTTACTGTTTGGTATCATTGCATTTCACAGCTCTCAGGTAGCGAACAACTTCCTTATAGCTGGGGGGAAAAAAAAAAAAAGAGGGTGAGCAGGAAGAGGAGGGAAGTGCAAAGCTATACACAGGTCAATTAAGTATTTATTATAATTAATGAAGCAAAAGGAGTAAATCTTCCCACTGAGGAGATGTCGCACAATAGGATAGAAATACAACTGCTAGAGACAGTTGGAAATAATTTCCAAGCTATCCACAGATTAGCTCTAACTCTGGCAAAATAAAATAGGAGGTCACCTTTCATTCAATTCTTTAAGTGGCCTGTACTCTTTTGAATACAGACTTCTGAAGACCCAGAGACCAGAACACACTATTTTTGTTGTCCACCACCTAATCAGCCTTTGATGAACAGAATTTCTTTATCTAAACCCTACTGGGGTTATGGAAACAAAGAAGTTATCCACTTCAAAATGCTTTTCTGGTTCTGAAGTGTTCAAAGATCTTGATTCTGCTTTGGAAAACTTCAAAAAGCTACTGGGCACAAACAGCTTCAAATGTGTCTTTGTTTTATGTTTCCCCACTACCCCAGAAAGAGCCCATGACACTGCAAAGTGTACAGACTGAGTTCATAAAGTGAAAATTCCCAAACTGATCTTACTTCTGTTGGTCTAACAATTTCTCCACTCGAGCCTCTATAACAGGGAGTGTTTCCCACAGAAATACTTTTCTTCCTTTCTGCATTCTCTTGCCAGTAATGTTTTGGCCTTTTAAAACAGTGGTCAGTAATACATGGTCCCACGGCACAACGTTCAAGCTGGAAGTACAAAAATAAAGTCTTTTTTTTCACCATGATTTCTTTATACACCACAGTTTCTTTCTCTTAAGTAAAGAGAGGATATACCAGTAAAACAGGGATGTTTACAGCTCAATTCTGGGGGTAAACAAAAACCAAAACAAACCAAAACACCTACCTGTTTGAAAAGCCAAAACAATGACAGGGAAGTGAGATGGACTGAAAGAAATTCACAAACTTTTCATACAAACTTTTTGGAAGGTCACACAACACCAACATCTTCTGAAGTTGTGTTGTGATCCTGCGTTTGGAAAATTAAAAACAAAAGACAGGAAAAATCTCTTAAAATCAGTTGAATTACTCTTAAGTTGCTCTCTTAAGTCCTACAGGAAACTTTCTACAGAAGTTTGGGGTTTTTGTTTCTGGTTAAGTGTCAGAGAAACAGTTTGGATCTATAAGTAAATTAAGATTTGTAATGAACAACAGCATTGCTCTTTTGTGATGATTTTTATACAACATAGAAATCAAGGTTCTGTGGTCTTAAAACAAAGATCCCCAGTGAGTGTATGCAAGAAACAATGCAGTAAAATACGATGAGCAGCCTGATCAACCTGATCTCCTGGCAGCTTCACAGCTACTGAAGTAATGTTAGCTTCAACTGAAGACAACGCCCTGACACAAAGAAGAGTTTACTCTCAAAGTTGAAGGAGGGAGGCAAATAATTCATCTTCCTTTTCTTTTAATGTAAGAAATTAAAAAATTCAAAAATAGCCACTTAAAATGAAGAGTGATCTAGGATTTAGGTTATACTTGTCATTAGTTTCAAAGAAGAGGTGAGAATATATAATTGGTTTTGAGCGCTTGTGGAAAAAGTTTATTCTTAATTCATTAACCTTCTGTGGCAAGTGAATTTTGGGTTAAAGGTGAAATACAAAGCTAAAATGAGAAATTAAGCCAGGAGAGCTAAATGTCCTCATTCAGCAGCCTCTGGGGGAACTTTACTATGTTACATCCCTGACCGAGCACCTCAAGGCTTCTGGTCTTTAACAGACAGTGGTTACTCTCTGGCTTGCTAACCACGAGCAGCTACCTGACACCACCTTCTGGTCTGGTCTTACAGAACACTCCTGGACTACAGGCAAAAAGTAATCCATCTTCTTGATCTTGAGTTCCCCAACGAGTTATTCTCCTTTGAGGCAACAAAGAAGGGTTTGGGTGTTTACGTGGTTCTATATAAGGCAGGTATTGCCCATGTCCTTCACAGGAAGGGACTGATATTCAACAGAGCTTCTCAGAATCCTGATTTGTAGCACAGAGCTGTAGAACCACGTGATGAGAAAACCCCTACCTTTGAAACAGAGAAGGGACAGCAATCTTTAACGAATCGGTATGACCGAGGTTCTGCCAGCTTCTAAAAGGAGAGGAAAAAAGGCACCAGTTAGTGTTTGGCTTGTTTTTTCCTGACATCCCATGAAAGGGCCAAACCACATCCCACCCAACCACTGTGAATGCTGTGGGACTTGCAACAAGCACACAGAGAGACCTACCCAACGTATCCAGCCTGCTCCTCACAAACCTGGATAGCCCCTCAGAAAGAATTGCAGAGGAGCTGCTGTTTCTGGCTGTGCTCAAACCAGCCCAGCACACATTTACTTCTCCCTTCAGAAAAACCCTTGAATTTAAGCCCCAGAATATTTAGGTTTTGTTGCTGAAGCTGGACAGTAATCAGGCATGAGACAGCAGTGATCTAAACAAGAAAGTAACTAGTACAAGTAGTGAAGATTGAAGTATTTAAACTGGTTTTATTGATTTATCATGCAGTCCTCCCAGCTGACAGCTCAGCCTCCAGACTTATGGGAGCCATCTAAAACTTAGGACCTAAGGAACATGGCAACCTCTCTTCCTTCCAGGTCAGGAGCAGATGTTTCTTCACTCAACGGGGCTTGAGCGGTCTCCTCTCAGGACAGCTGCCCTACCCCTTCTCCCAAGGAAGTAACTCCACCTGCCATCACCTCCTGTCTGCCACCCTCTCTCCACCCAGTCCCCATCTCAAATGCCTTCCCCTCCCTGGGGATCACCTCCCCTCCCCAGGACTCAATCCTGCTTAGCTTCTTCCTCTCACAGGCCTTGAACTTTCTTTTCTTCCCCCCCCCCCCCCCAAAATAATCTCATTTCTCCCCCAGGTGGACTCCCTTTCTCTCAACATGCTGCAGCCAGGGCTCTGATCTTTCCACAGTCCTTACCCTCAATAAATGGAATGCCAGAACTCTCTCAACTTGTTCTCCTCCCTTGGAGAGGTGTTTACACACACACGATATGGAACTGGGTACTTACAAAGCAGGGTCTTTATGAAGTGCTATCTCTTTAGCTGCCCCCAGAAACATAACAGCAGCAGCTTTAGGACTTTCCCTTTCTGCCTGGTTTAAAAATCTTGTTACCAGCGCGAAAACTCCAGAATACCTAAGAAAGTTAAGTAGTCTGTAAGATAAAGCAATGAGCCACTTCATAAACAAATAGCAATTATGACCATGCTATAGTTTGGGGCTTGCCTTTCCTTGAAAGGCATAAAACAGGGGTAAGGAATTTGCACGACCCCTGCTTGAAGCATTTTAAAGGTCCACACCAATGAGTAAAAGCTGAACCCTTCTGAAAACTCTAATTAGTAAAAATAAGGGCTTTACTTTCATGCTTTCCCAGGTTATAATAACAAGGGATATTATTAAATGTCTTAGTGCAGCACAAGAGATGTATTTAAAGACGCATTTCAGGGGGTGTTCAAACAACATCCAAGCACAATTTCAGAGCTTGCTGCCCAAGCAAGCTCCACCCTGTTCCTGCTAGATCAGGTGCCACGACTCCCAGTTATCACTTGCCTAAAGGAAATCAGAGCCGCACTGACCGGCACGTGCCACTCACAGCCGAGTTCCGGTGCCACTCACCTGTGCACAACCTCCATCTTGCGTGATCTGCAGATATTGCATTGCCCAGGAGGCAATTTTGGGATGCAGAAGCATTCGTGTTGACTGGGAGGCATTTGTTCTCCAACCAGATACTTATTATATTCCACAGAAAGTTCCTGGATAAATTTTATTAGAAGACTTCCTGAGAAAGCAGACAGGCACGAAACTGTTAATGCAATATTTTTATGTTTTTCTCTAAAAGAAAAACAATCCAAATACCCCAATGGGAAGTATTTAGGAAGTTACTTGCACCTCATCTTAGTGACCAGAAACCCATCGCTGCTTCCTCCCTAGTGAGGAAAGCACCAAACTGCACCCACAGACCTGTATCTGGTCTGAGTACAGCCCAGAAAGGGAGCAGCAACATTAAGCTGCTACCTTAAAAATCCACTGAGCCCTCCCAAGGATGGCTGTGGCCCAGACATCAAGCCTTAGACTGAGTAGCCAGAGGTCTCCCGGGGCAGGATGAGTGCCTATCACTCACCGCCGTGCCGAAGGTCTGCGTCTATGTCAGTGAGCTCCAGATTGAACATGACAAGAACTCCAGCCAAGGCAAAGTCACGCTGGTCCTTCCAGAATTTGCTTTTGTTGTGCGCGTTGCAGTGACAGAGGGAAGGGGTTGTCCACTTCTCACACTATTTCAGAGAATGGGAAAAGAAGGGAAAGTTGTTTGTTTTTCTTTTTCTCTCCAGTTGAATAAATCTGAAGTTAGTTCCTCTCTCCAAGAAAAGGATTACGATTCATTTTATCCTTTACACAACAAGACAAAGCTGCAGTGAGGAATTTTGACAGTGAGGACAAGAGGTCAATACGGCATTACCTTGATACCAGGGCTTAAAAAAGAAAAGATATCCCCACAGTGATTTACCCCTCCTTTCCAAATACCTGAGAGACACACTGGGGGCTGGCACCCTCCCCTCAGTTCCTCACTAACAGAGCGCTGTCTTTGCACCTTCACCCCCACTTTGTTCAGTTTTTGTAATTCTAAGAAAACCCCAAAGGAACTCCACAAACCCAACACCTCCCCCCTGCTTCTTTGGATGGGGAAAGCTACGAGTCTGACATTTCTCAGACCAATTTACTAATTGACTCCATGAAATTCTGGCCTTTTTGTGGCCTTCCAGTATCTTAGGGGGGATAGAAGAAAGCTGGGGAGGGACTTTTTAGGCTGTTGGGCAGTGGTAGGACTGGAGGGAATGGATCAAAACTAGAGGTGGGTTGATTCAGATTGGATATTAGGAAGAAGTTCTTCACCATGAGGGTGGGGAGACACTGGAACAGGCTGCCCAGAGAGGAGGTGGAAGCCCCATCCCTGGAAGTTTTTAAGGCCAGGCTGGATGGGGCTCTGAGCAACCTGCTCTAGTGGGAGGTGTCCCTGCCCATGGCAGGGGGGTGGAACGAGATGATCTTTAAGGTCCCTTCCAACCCTGACGATTCAATGATTCTAAATACAAGGAAACCAGGAGGAACATTTGCTGAAATCAAGAGAATTTCTACTCCAGCAACTGCCTGGACTACTAGCAATAAACCCAGACAGTGATTACATTTTTAGCAGCATTGTGAAGCAGACAGATGACAATATTCAGGAGATGCTATTTGTTAAAATAAACCACAATTTCACATATTATTGATTCTTTTAAATGTGCTCAGGAGTGATTTATTTTACTTTTTTTTTTTTTTTCAAAGACTGTTGGGTAATTCAGTTTACTCCAAGTTGTGCATTTCTTGATTACAGCCCTTACCTCAGAAGCCAGTTTATCACAAATGTAGCAGTAGCACTGATTACAAATATCTGCGTTGTTCCCAAGGGGGGAGCACGTGTCACATTCCGTTCGCCTAGCGAGTTGAAAACCAGAATGTTATTTATGAAGTGAAGGGCTCATCCAACTCTACTGCTGCTTTCAGCAGTTGGAAAGCAAAGTTCCTTGACAAGAGGGATGAACTGGAAAATGGCCCACTCCCCATTAACCTCCACGCCACTGAACATACTCAAAGGGGCGGACGGTGCAGTCGTATCTCGCGTGAGGCATCACTTTGGCTTGTTTACAGAAAGTAACTACCAGTTCACATTCCTCATCCACAACTTCTTCGGATTTCTCCTCTTCCAGGGCAGATTTCTCTGTAGAAAGGAGAAATACAGAACGAGAACAGAAAAAGAGAATGGGTGGTGTAAATACACTGACAACTACTAAATGCTACTAGAACTTCATTACAATGCTTCCTGACAAGTTCAACCAGATAGGGACATTTGCTTTTTAAGAACACTTTAGGGCACAATTTCTGGTGAAGAAGGGAATTCTTATCAACAGGGTAAGAATTTCAATTCTCTTGTGGTGCCAGGAAGAATGGTACACTGGCCTGGGACAAAAAAAACCCCTTCCAAGCACTATCAAAACAGAGGTAATTGACTCAAAGAGGATCCCATCGACCCCAGTCTCAGCTGGGTTTGTAATATGTTGAAACCACACGGCAGCATCCTTTAAGGTAATTAGTGCCATCCAAGAACCCCCCAAAGCTATGAAATAATGGCAGTTCCTCCTGGTTTTGTTTTATTTCCCAAGTATCTTCTTTTCCTAGCAGTAGACAGACATGTTTCAAGTAAAGCACAGAAGATTTTATATCAGTTTACTTCGAAGTTCTTTAAAGATCCTCATTAACAAGAGCACAGAACTTACCCTGGGGTTCTACTAAAAGAACCGAGTTCCCCAACGTGCTCTCTGCTTCGTCATCGCTGATCAGGATTACGCTCTGCTCTTCCTTGCCTCTCGTTGATTCCATGGTTAGGGAACTCCAGGGGAAAGGAACTATTTGGCAAAAAAGAGGACACTAGGTTTGTTCTCCCTTTGAAGGTCCTTTGCTCAGGAAAAGAAAAAAAAAAAAAGAAAAAAATCTCTCCAAGACTGAAACTCTTCATCTGTTTTGATTAAGTTGCACCAGGGACAGAAACATTCAGGCTTTACTGCAATCAGCAGCTCAAAAAGTGTTGCAGTTTCCCTCTGGAGCTGAGGAAAACCTAAAATCAAGCTGCAGGAGAAAAAAAACCCACCAAACCAGCAACACAAACACCCAACCCCACCCAGAACCCCCCCCCCCCCAATATACCCAAACCAAACCCACAACCAAAAAAACCCCAAACAAACAAAACCCGAAATACACAAAACCCCCCAAACACACAAAACAACAACAAAACCCACAGAAAAAAACACACACACAAAACACCCAAACAATAACAAGTCATGAGAAAACAAAACCAACCGACCAAAACCACCCAAAGCCCAACCCAAGGCAAACATAAGCTGTGCTGTTCCTATGGTGGGCTTGGTGGGACTGAGCACCTTTGAAAGGACTAATGAATGATACCAGTTATTGGAATTCCCAATAACTTAACTGTCCCTCGCAGGCTCAGGCACCAGAGGTGCCCAGCACAGACCCACCTGCTCCCTCCCCTCACACCCCCAGCCCCAAACCAGCGCAACCCCCATCTCACTCCGCTCCCCCCCCTCGCCTCATAACCCACCTCGGCCCTCAAGCAACAGCCACCCGCTCCCTCCCCGCCACCCCGTCCCAGCAGCCCCCCTAAACAGATGGATTCTCTCCTTCCCACCCCACGTAGCTCCTTAACCCTCCTCAACTACCTCCTCCGGCCCAACCGCCCCCTCCACCGCCTCCACCCCACAGCCACCTCCGCACCTCAAACGCCCCCGCACGCCCTAGCTGCCTCCGCCTCCATCGCATCCCACTTCACACCGCCACCCCCCAGCTGCCGCCCCAGCCTCTGCCCCTCACCGCAGGTTCCCGGCCCCACTGCGGCTCAGCCGGGCCTGAGCCGCTCCCGCCACTCTTTGAACGACCAAAGCGCTTCCGGGGCGGTGCCGGCAGGAGGGCGTCCGCGCGATGACGTTACCCCGCGCGATGACGTTGCCCCGCGCGACTTCCGCCCTGGCAGCGACTGGCGGAGATCGGAGGGGGCGCCATGTTTGGTGAGGGCAGGTGCGGGGCCTCCGCGCAGCGACCGGTTAGAGCCGTGGAGGCGGTTGGGTTGGCGAAGAGTTTTCGTTAAGGGGTCCAACCGCTCCGCCAGCACTGCAGGGACATCGCTAACCCATGGCCCTCAGCACCACAGCTTGGAAACCCCTCAGGGATCATGGGGACGCTGATGAACCTGATGATCCCTGAGGGAGGGTGATGGGGCCTGTGCCAGGCTGCCCAGAGAGGTTGTGGAGTCTCCTTCTCTGGAGAGATTCCCACCCCCCCCGGACACTGCGCTGCTGGGCCCCCTGCTCTGGGTGACCCTGCTGGATGGAGCAGGGGGGTGGCACCAGATCATCCCCCGAGGGCCCTTCCCACCACACTGGGATGCTGTGACGTGGACCATTCAAGCAAGAAGAAACCAGTATTAATAAACCAGTAACAACAACCGGTAACGCTGGTGGGGCCCCAACTGAGTAACTGCAGCAGCAACTTAAAAGGTTGCCCAGGGAGGTGGTGGAGTCTCCATCCTTGGAGATCTTCAGGAGCTGTCTGGACAAGGTCCTGGACAACTGGCTCTCGGTGTCCCTGCTTGAGCTCCTGGGGAAGCCTTTCAACACCCAGCCCCAGGACACATTCTTTACGGGTGTTTATATCCGTGTGCACATCACACCTATGTTTAAAGGACACAAGGACAGGATGATCTTAGAGGTCCCTTCCAACCCCTAACCTCCTGTGATTCTCTGAAGGAACAACCCCACAAGGTTACTAAAAAAACCCCAAGACAGCAGGAAGTGGTAGAACCATCCAATAGGTTCATGAATTGGCAACTTTATTTTGAGGAACACGATGCTCTTGAGGTGTGTGGTGGGTTCAGGGCTTTAGGGATACATCAGCTGCTGGGGGGTCTACAGAATGGTGCAGAGATGGAGGTTCTGTTTGGTTGTGGTGAGCTTCTGCCTACCTGTAGAACAGTGATGGTGGATGGAGGAGGTGGAATACAGAGGTAGTAGGTGGTGTGGAGATCCCTCTGTCCATGGCTGTGGGAGCTTTGAGCTGCCTGTAGGCAGGTGATGGGGTACAGAGAAGATGAAGAGTGCAGGAAGGTGTCATCCTTGGCTGTGGGGAGCTTCCAGTTGTGTGTAGGTCTGGGGTGGGGTGTGGAGGTGGTGGTAGGGTACAGAGGTGGTTGGAGGTGTGATGCTGCCTTTGTCCATGACTGTGATGAGCTTCCAGCTGCCTGCAGGACCATAGTGATGTGTGGAGATGGAGGGATGGTGCAGAAATGCTTTTGTCCTTAGCTGTGGGGAGCTTCCAGCTGCCTGTGGGTCCATGACAGGGTTTGAGATGGTGAGTGGTGGAGATATCCCATTGTCTATGGCTGAGGGAGCTTCCAGCTGCCTGTAGGTCCACAATGGGGCTGTGTTGTTCCTTATTCTTGGGTTCATGTCCCTGTAGAACAGTGTGGTGCTTTCTGGACGAGTAGTGGGTCCTTTGGTCTGGTTCTGTCCATCTGCAGGACCTCAGCTGTCCAAGAAGGGAGTAGGAACAACCAAATCAGTCACCTTCATCCCCTCAGCCCTCCCCTACCTCCCTTCCTGGGGCTGTCTCAGCCTCCTTCCAAGGCTCTCCATCCCCTGTCTCCCCAATGGCCAGGAAACACCCCTCCTAGACCAACCGTGGCAGTCACCCCCCAGTGACACAGGCCACCACCAGTGTTCTGGCCACTGCATCGCCGGGGTGGTGCCAGGAGCTCCTGTGGGGCCCGGCCCACATCTCTCCAGGGTGAAAGGATGGGGAGCTCCCTGTGCCCATGGCTGCGAGGAGCTTCCAGTTCCCTCCATGACCATGATGGGCTACAAGCAGGATACTTAGCAGTAGAGAGAGAGGAGAGGAGCGTGCTGTGGCCTGGTCCCCTCCCATCCCTCATCTGAGCTGCGATGCACAGGAGGAGCAACA
Source organism: Megaceryle torquata (assembly GCA_024611175.1). NCBI lineage: Eukaryota > Metazoa > Chordata > Aves > Coraciiformes > Cerylidae > Megaceryle > Megaceryle torquata. Next base: position 10,068 of record JANIJG010012162.1, read on the forward strand.
GAGGAGGGAGGAGGAGCCAGCGAGGCCTCTCCTGCCTGGCAGGCCTGTGTCCACCTGGGATGGCTGTGTCACCCGATGGCCTCTGGGATGAGCCACCACCAGTGTCCTGCCTGCTGTGACATCACCAGGGCTGGTGCATCACTGAACCTTGGGGCTGTTCATCTGGAGAAGAGCAGCCTGAGAGGGGAGCTGAGCAATGCTGAGCAAGAGCTAAAGGGCCCCTGGGGGGCAAGAGGATGGGGC
>JANIJG010012163.1:0-33536 GCA_024611175.1 Megaceryle torquata
AAGAAAATATGTATTATTTAAATAAACTAAAAATATACCATCATAAATCTATTCCTTTGTCACAAAATATAAATATTATTTATACCAAAATTATAAATTAAATAACTAGTCATAGGGTATGTAATATTTTTCTTAAGATTCTGAATTCCAGAGTCATGTTAATAAAGCACATTTCCAAGACGAACATACAAAAACTCAGCATAATAGCAGTAAGATGATCAAAAAAGAAATAATTACACACATACACAATCACATACATGTATATGTATGTATTTATATTTTAAGTTCCCTGTGATGTAACTGATCCTGTGACTCCAGAGTTTTCCCCATAACTTCTGAAAATAAATATATTTGGCAATACATTACTTTCTGCATGCATAAGCACTGCTTCACAACAGAATTCAAAATGTGTTGTAAAAGATTTAAGTTAATTTATTCTAAAAAAAACCCCCCAAAAAACCCCAAAAATCCCAAGCTTTGAACTGATGTATTCTTGCACACTTGCTGCGGTCAAAAAAATGATCAAATTTGCAACAGTATTCAGAGATGGGTTTTTTCATTTGTTTCTGTAACCCAAATTTCAATTCCATAGTTTTATTTTCTAAAAAGAAGATTGTAACATCTAAATTAAGAATTTTCAGAAATATAGTAAGTATGATAACTCATAGCTTTCTAATACACTCAAAATGTCCTAGTTTGACTAAGAACAGAATGTATTCTTTCAGTGATTCTAAGTTTCAGCTAAATTCTTCTAACTAACTGCATTGTCTGATGTTAACAGCATGTTTTCACAGTGTTTGCTTCTAGCAGTGATAACACCCGATGTTTAGTTACTACCAAGGATCAGTATGCAGACCGACGTCACTGTTAGATCCTGTGTACCACATTAGGGGGTGCAAAAAGTGAAAAGCTGCACCTGCAGAGAGGAGCAGACAGGACAGGTGATCCTAAACTGACCAACAAGGTATTCCATCTCATATATGTCATATTAGGTATAAAGCTGAGGTATCACAAGGGTCAAGCTCTCTTCTTCAGTGGCTGGTATCTGAGGAGGACTCTGTCCATTCTGCCTTCGATCCCAATCCATGTGTTCTTAAATCTGTTCTAAATATTAGGAAATAATTTAAATCTTGTGTAACATAATGGACTGTTTTCTTTCTGTACCTCCATATTCTAGTTACGTACCTCACTACAATCTAGGGAAGAAGATGCATAACTACTTTTTTCCCCTATAATGATGACTTAAATTGTTGTGGTTTTGTCTGGTTTTTTGTTTGTTTGTTTTTTTTGGGATTTTTGTTTGGGTTTTTTGTTTGTTTTTTAATTGATGTCATGTTTTTTTATTTTTTAAAATAATTTTGCCTATGCAATCACTTCTTTCACATCAGTAAACTACTACACTTCTGCCTCCTGAACACCAGCTGTGCTTCACTGGTAGTTATTGTTGTAAGTCCAAAGCAGAACAACTCAAAAACCATTCAGCTGACAAAACTCTGCTGTGCTGAAGCAGTAGGCCACCATCTGCATTTCTCTTCTGAACTCATTTTTAACTAATATATTGTATAACTGAACAATTTTACCCTATACTTGTGGAGCTTATTCTCTTTTTCCTTCACCATTTCCAAACAGCTCGGTTTTTCCTTGCTATTATCTCCACAAGACTGCAAATTCTACAGAGCTGCAGGTGACTTTTAACAGAAGTGAGGAATGGATACAATGGATAATTTAAAGCAAGATAGACTTTAGCAGAAAGGAAAAGTTGCCTGCAGAGTAAATGTATCCAAATTCTAATGATGCTTTCTCTATTGGAGTTTCTGTCCTGCTCTGTTTTGAAAGATGTTGTTATTCTCCTGTACTTAATTTAATTTACCATTTCTGAACTCACTACCAGATTTCCAGATCACCAAAATTATCATCTTAACATCTGCCTTTTTCTCCTTTTTCTTCCTTTATATCATTGCAGATAGGATTAAAGGTTTTATCTGGTACAGATCTTTTGTTTTTTCTCTGTCTCTAACAGCTTGGTAAGCAGCTTCACACCATCTTGTTTAACATCTGCATTTGATGCCAAGTCCCTTTCTACTGATTATCTCAGCTGGAATGCCAGAGGGCTAGGGAGGAAGGGAAGGTTTTAGCAGTTAGTCCTGCAAAGGAAATAATCTGTTATTCAAAAATAGTATGTGGTGTTCAGTTCTCAGTATCATATACAGAACTGTGCTTTTTCTCTTACCCTCTGACCTTGAAAATACCAAAGGAAATGGAAAGATGAGAAGTTAGTATATATGAAAGGCTACTGCTCAGGTAGAGCGGTTTAAATGTAACTGTGATTGGAGGATGGGCTTATTCTGGATCCAGGGTTTTTTTTTATTTTAAAATGTAAACTCTCTTCAGCTAGTCATGATCCTTGAGTTGGATCAAACCAGCCTGAAAATTACAAAAATGTAAATTCTGGTATTCCACAAAATGCCATGAATAATGTTTATGTGGCAGACTTTTATAATTGTAAACTTTCATCTAATACAAAATATCACCTTCTAAAAAGAGACCCATTAGAAAACCTTACAGCTAATATAAACTGTCAGGTTAAGGAGGGGTTTGTAACTTTCATTATTTTACAAATACCACTAGAGAGCAAATATTCTTTTGGTCATGCTAAATAAGTTTCCAAAGAAAGACAGTTTGGCCTCCAATATTGTTGTGGTGGTGGAGGATAGGAATACTGAATATTTCTGGAAACAAGGCTGTGAGAATTTTGACACTGATCAGTCAGGTACATGGTGCCTGACTTGCCCTGTTCCACAGTACTGAGTTATACCATATACATTTTCTCCAGGAAAATCATATATGCTATTTACTGTCTTCTAGATACTTCTGTATATACTACACAAAACTGTGAAATAAAGAAGCACTTGAGGTGCTGACATCATTTTACTACTGGTGCAATGTACATGGAACAGGTTTTAGAGGTACCACTTGAGTCAGGGTTAATTTTGAAATCAGCTTCAAGATAGAAAACATAAAGTAATGAACTAATCTCTCCATCATCATTAAAGATTAAAACAATTCTTTGAACTCTGAAGGAAAAAAATGTGCCACAGTGCCTCTTTAAATAATTATTTGATGGAAGTCCAGACTGGTCTATTTGTTCCCGTGTACCAGCACTTCTTCCTTGACAATGTGGATAGGTTTCTGTATAAGAAAGAAAGGAAAGAAGAAGCATTTGGAAGGGAGCTGGGAATAATGTGCTCTTAGATAATAACATGCATAAAATGTGTCTAGGAAAGAACCTTACTGTGGATGTCACAACGTGTTTCCAGATGCTGGTATTTACTTGCATTATAATGGCAGTGTAAATGATAAATTCAGAATTGTCTGGTTAAAAAAAAGCATAATACAAGAACTGTGATAAGAAGATATATGGTTGAAATTAATATATATATAAATATTTAAAAGTTCAAATGCAGGATAACCACATGGGATAAAGAAACATGATTACTGGGGCCTCTGTGGATTTGTACATGTAGTCCCATTCTTTTAGACATTGAACTGCTTGTTTTACATGAGACTAACAGGACTACAGAAAAGTGTGGGAAATCAACCAGCTATGTAGATATGTGAAGGCACTGAAGCATCATCCATAAATTTTATTTTTATCATAATCTTTTCTACATAGTTTCTTTGGGGGGGAGGGGGAAGAGTCAACACTGCACTATAAATTCGGAACTCATGATGAATTACAAATTGAGAGAAGGTTTTCCTCATTAAAATGTGAAGCTGATATTTTATAGTGCATGGAGGTGTTTTGACTTTCAGAGAGCAATTCTGTTGTCTGTTCATATGTGTCTAGTTCAATTTGCTGTATTTTAGGAGTCCAAGATCCTTACCTAGTACAGAAACAATAGGAGATTTGTTTCTATGTAATGTGGCAGTTGAAGAGTAGTCAGGATACTTGTGAGTGTCTAAAGTGTCTCTGGTTACCAAGGTGTAGGCACCTGCATCCCACTCCCAGGTCCAGAGAGACCCAAAAGACTGTGGGATTAAACATCATAGACTAAAACTTATTCGGGAAGTCTATAATGAGTGATACATTTTCTCAATAATAGTGTTAAAAAAAGATAGGAAATAGAACCACATGTAAAAAAACTGTGAAATTTTTGCCTCTCCATGGCTATGCAAGTTGTGCAAATATATATAGTTTAGGCCATACATTAACACACATTCTCCAACAATAAGAAACTAAAATAATGTCATAGAGGTGGAAAGAAGTGAACTCCCAGGAACTACCAGGCTGCATCTATATTTCAAACTTCCAAGTTCAGCATCAATCATATATATAAAAGCGTGTTGGGGTTTTTTTGATGCAATTACATTTGATTATTCTTCTGGTTAGTTACACACATTTTCCTGTGACTTCCATGGGACTTGTCCACTTAATGTGCTTAACTTGTTCATTTAATTCACGATCCTACATTTTGCATTGTGTAGCCATCAGGGACAGAGCACTTAAAAGGTTTTTTGAAAAGCAGGAGTATCAAGACTGTGGAAAGTCAGGTTAAACCTCTTGAAAGAAAATATCTGACTTAATAATATAAGGAAACCAGCATTTGTGAGAGAGTTTAAAACAATCAAACAAAAAAAATGTACAACACATTTGACTTTTAAATGCTAAAGACTGGTATCGGAATGGGCATTAAAATGCTCCTCCTGTGATTATCAGATCATCAAATCTGGTCACAAATCATTCTTATTAGGCATCATTCTATTACTTTTTTGTTTATTTCTTAAAAGGGCTTTATGTAAATATGGTTTCTACAAAGCAACAATCTTCTAAGTTATTTTAAAGTAGTGTTGGATTTCCATCCCCGCATGTATTAACTCCAGGGAGGCTGTGGAGTCTCCCTCTCTGGAGACTTTCAAGACCTGCCTGAACATGTTCCTGTATGGCCTGCCCTAGGTGTTCCTGCACTGTCAGGGGATTTGGACTCTATGATCTCCAGAGGTCCCTTCCAACCCCTGCTTGTCTATGATTCTATGAAACTGGAATATTCAAGCTTTATTACAAACTGGAAATAAATTATATCTTTATTCTTATCAGAAAGCTGTACTGTTCTATCTTAGTGAACCAGAATCTGTAGTTCAGTATAAAAAGTAAAAACTGAATATGATACATAATATTCTGTAATACAGGAAGTATGTAGCTTATTTTTACATATTTAAGTGATATGTTAACTGCTCAAAACTGAGATGACTAATTCCCAATATAAAATGTCAAAGAAATAGTATAGCTTTTGAAGAAAAGGATGGAATTTCAGAAAAGCTTCATAGTTCATGACAACATTCAGTGTAGCTGAAATGAAAGGAAGAGGAAATTTTTTAATTGTTTACTTTATCAACAATCTTAACTATAACTCAGGCAAAAATTGTTCATTCATTCCAACAATTTTTGGGCATCTACTTATGCCAACATTATTACAGAAATTACGTTGATAGGCATGACTTGTATCAGAATGCAGTGTTTAAAACTTGGAAAAGTCTATTAAAAGTATTTACCTAAATTAATTTGAAAGTAAAATAAAACCTCTGTAAAGGTTTTATTATTATTAATCTCTAAGAACATTTGAATGAACTAATTGGTAACTACAATATCCACTACAGAAGGAGATCAAGCCAGAGGTATCTGTGCACATAAGCAGCTCTGAAAATTCTGGGCAGGTTTAGAACTCAGCAAAAGTCAACAAATATAACACTAGCTCACAACACTGAGCATTTGCACATTCCATTGAAAAAAACAAAATTAAGTGATTATTTCTACATCTGAGAATTATTAAACTTAACAAAGGTATGACAAAGTACAAAACAGTAAGTTCAAGTGTATAAAGGTGTTCTATTAATTGCCTTCTTTAATCATCTGTAGCTAGATAAATCCTAATTACAGTGACACAACCACAAGACATCTAATAAAACAAAATAAGCTAAACTTTTGCTCAAAATACATATATTTTCTCCTACTTCCAACAGAACATTGGACATTAAGACATATTTCTGACTTCTCCATTTATATTTATTTCCTTTCAGTTATTTTTTTTTCTTGTTTGTCACGGTTTAACCCCAGCCAGCAATCAAGCACCACCTCACTTGCTCACTCCTTCCCCCACACCCCAAACACACCTGGTGGGATGAGAAGGAGAATCAGAAGAAAAAGGTAAAAACTATATGGACTGAGATAATGAGAGTTTAATAGAACAACACAAATAGAGAAGAAACAACTGCAGTAGCAAAAATACTATTGAAATAATATATTAAATCAGTGATATACAATACAACACCTTACCATCCCCAAAGCATCTCACTAGTCCAGCCACAGCTTGTTCAAATCAGGAGTCTTTCTTCCTCCAGCCAGCCCTTCTCTTACCGAGCTGGCATGACATCAGTATAGTATTGTATATTCCATTGGCTGGTTCAGTTGACTATCCTGTTTATGGCCCCTCCCAGCTTTTTTTTTTAAATTAACCCTATTCTAGCTGAACCCAGGACAATGCTGAATCCACATTTCATGTGTTATTGAAATTCACAATTTCTTTTACTGATTATCCAAAGACTTTTTCTTTCTCAGACACACAGGTACACTGTTGTTATAATATGAGGACAAACATTGCTTTCATGTTTACAACACAGTTATCACTTAAAATTCACAGAGCTTAGCAGAATGTATTCTGTGTAATTTTACATGTATGAAGAAAGATTCTACAGAGAACTATTGGAATGAACAGAAAACTTCCATTGTTATCAATAGAAAAGTAGAAGTCAGTGTTTAATACAATTAAAATCATTGCAGAGTGAATCACAGAACAGTCTGGGTTAATAAGGACTCTTAAAGATTATATAGTTCCAAACCCCACAGACATGGATAGTAACACCTTCCACTAGACCAGGCTGCTCAAATCCCTATCCAGTCTGGCCTTGAACACTTCCAGGGAGGGGGCATCCACAGCTTTCCTGGGCAACCTATACCAGTGCCTCACCACCTTCACAGTGAAGAACTTCTTCCTTACCTCAAATCTAAAACTACCCTCTTCCAGTTTAAAGACATTAGCCCTTGTCCTATCCCTACATGTCCTTGCAAAATTACCTCTCTAGCTTTTTCTTAGGCCCCCTTTAGCTACTGGGAGGTTGCTATTAGGTCTCTCTAGAGCCTTCTCTTCTCAGGATGAACAACCTCGTCTCTCTCAAACTGTCTTCATAGGACTGAACCTATATTGTTCCTGTGTTCCCAATTAGTAATTCTGAAAGGATTGAAGAGTCTTACCTTTTGACTTCTCTAACACTACTATGCTTTGAAGCTCCTTGGAAAACAGTCATTTATTATTTAGGGTAGATTAATACCTTAAATATTATTTAAAGTAGATGTATAATGTGATGATAGTAACAAATGCTATTATTCTTTTAGAGTCAGAAGAAGAAAAACCCATGCATGTATATAAAGATATCACAAATTTAAAATTGTCAAAATATCTTTATTTTTCAGTGAGGATTTTTTTCTGTGGGCTTAATAGAGATTTGAACACAGGTTTAATTGAGATGTTGGAATATCTTTTGCATACCAGTAGAATACAAACTCTATGGACTCCTTTGCTGTAAATGTTTTAATACCTCTGACAAATTCCATTATCATATTAATAGCCAGGTGATAAGGTGGAAAATAGAGAAGAGGCTTTATTCATCTGTCTGTTAGTTTTATAAGAAATAAAATGTCAAATCATGTAGAAATGTGGTCCTGCTTTTTATATGTGTATGAAATATTTTGATTGTTGACAAGTTTGAATAATACATATCCTGTTATCTGCAAGCTATGTATTACAGATTCTTATGCATCTAAAAGTGGCTTTGTTGTAGAAATATTTAGGAAAAGTATTGAATGTGTTTGTAGGGCAATACACAACAGTTTGTAGAGTTATAAAAAACATAGATGAGGAAGAAATTTTGTGTAATCAAGTCAGTTACCTGCAAAATCAAACATCACTTTGCCTTCTTCATATTGAAACTTTTTTTTTTTTTGCCTTTTTGCCTTTACTGCAAACTTTCCCAGAAACTTCCATCTCTAAAGGTCCTAATTTAAAATCTGAATTTATGCATTATTATACCATGTCTGTAATTACCAGGGTTGTCCTTCTTGCCCTTTTTGAAGACTGGAGTGACATTGGCTTTCCTCCAGTTCTCAGGCACCTCCATGATCTTTAAAAAATGATGGAGAGGGGTAGTGCAACAACATCAAACAGCTCCCTCAGCACTTATGGGGGAAGCCCATCAGGGCCCATGGATTTGTCCATGTTCAGTTTACCCAAGTGATTTCTAACCCAATCTTCATTGACCAGTGGAGAGACTTCCTCCTTCCTCTTACTTCCAGGGTCAAGGATTCCTGAGGGCTCGTCATAGCAGTGAAGACTGAAGCAAAGAAGGCTTTCAGTATCTCCACCTTCTCTGAATCCTCTGTCACCAGGGCTCAGTCAGGAGTGGGCACATGTTTTCCCTATTCTTCCTTTTACTATTGTTGTATTTGAAGAAGCCTTTCTTGTTCTCCCTTACTTCCTTTTCCAGAGAGAATTCCAAGAGGGCCTTGGCCTTCCTTGTTGCATCCCTACATACCCTGACAGCATTTCTATAATTCTCCCAAGAGACCAGACACTTTTTCCACATGCTATGAACTTCATTCTTCCACTTGAGTTTTTTCAGCAGTTCCCTGCTCATCTATTCTGGTCTCCCACCTCCTCTACTTGATTTTTTACTCAAAGGAATTCACCTGTCTTAAGCTTGAAGGAAGTGAGGTTTGAATATCAGCCAGCTCTCTTGGGCCTCCTTACCATCTAGAGCCTTAGCCCAAGGGATTCCTTGAAGAGGACAAAGTTAGCCCTCCTGAAGACCAGGGTTGCAATCTTACTTATTGCCTTGCTTCTTCTTAAGTCAAAGGCTTATTATTTTTTCTCATAAAATGGAGTAATTTGCAACCCCCTTTCACTTTCATCTAATTTTGATTGGATACAGATGACCAGAGAATGTAACTCATTCCAACTTCATCTCAGTAGTAAATTGTGAAATGTCTTGACTACTCTCACTTGTTACTGGAAGTATCTCTGTAATTTGTTTTAGGGTTGTTGTGTTTTTTTAATAGTTGCACTATGTATAGGGCTGTAGTGATGCAGATCCCCAGGGCCACATTGTGATGTCAGGTCCAGTGAATACTTTTCTCTTGGTTTGGGTTCAGGTGCAGTGTGTTGGAATATCTGCTGCTTTGTTGTCCTGGTTAAGGTACTGTAAGTTTAGATAATTAAGCATTCCATAACTGTACCTGAAACTCCTGCTACTTGGACTGTGGCTCACCCTGGAAGATACCAGAATTACCTGACAAGACTTGTGGCCACAATGGACACATTTGGAAATATATATGGAAATACAGTGAACAAAGTACATCATCTTGCAATCATATAAATAATGATCCTAAGTGAGACACACTGAGTTCTCCAGGGTCACAGCAGACTATGACCCAGTATCTCCCCCTGAGTTGGGATGCCTCTCAGGGTATATTTTGTGAGGATATCAAAGAGTAGATCTCGAAAAGGTTTCCAAGATCATCTGCTGACAGATGCCAAAAAAGAAGAAAAGGTCAAAGATGATCTGCTGACAAATGCTGACAAAAGAGAATAGTAATTCTCCTTCATTGCCCAGGAAGGTGGTGAAATCACCATCCCTGCAGGTATTTGAAAGACATGTAGATGAGGTACTTAAGGACATGCTTTAGTGGTGGGCTTGGCAGTACTGGGTTAATGGGTGGACCTGGTGATCTTAAAGGTCTTTTCCAACCAAAATAATTCTATGATTCTGTGATAATTCATTGCAAATAGATTTTCAAAGGTTTCAAAGATCTTTTGGTACCAATAATTTGCTACAGCTTGTAAAGAGAGAAAAGTCTTGATCATAGGTTAATGTTTTTGTCTGTATGTGTGTGTTTGCATGTGTTTGATTTGATTTAGGCTACATCTGTATGTGTGTGTGTCTTTATATGTGTGAGATTCAATTTACGAAACTTTGTAGTGTTGATTATATCAAGTTTTATTAAATCACTCTGATAACTCGTTTATGATTTAATATTGTAAAACTCATATAACCTAATCTTGTGATTTACTGTAATAGTACTAGTAAATCTTAAATTGCTTCTATCTCAAAGTTATGTAGGATTCCAAATCACTCATTCCCTGACAAATTGGCATAGTAAATCAATGAACAATTTTCCTTACCCTTTATATAAATTCCATTAAACAAAAACTGTTGACCAAGTCTGGGACTAAATATTAATCCAGCCACATCTGGACTCCTCTTTGAGAGGCAATTTTGAAAGCAAGGGGATCCATTCTGAACCTCATGACTCAACGGGAGGTTTTATTTACCCTTTGTATCCCTTCCATTAAGCATAAACTCTTGACCAAGTCTGCTACTAAGATTGAATCTAGCCACGCCTGACTTACATCAGGAGTTTAAAGAGCAATGGGGTCCACTCAATTGTGACCCAATTTGAGAGTGTCCTTTACCATTTCATGTCTATGGTCTCTGTATAAATAATTCTAAATCAATTCTAACTAGATTTTTCTTAATGTGATTTTTCCATGTAGTAAGTAATAGAGTGAATCTTGTCGTTGAACTTTAAGTCACACTTATACAGATTCAAATTAAAATCACTTTTGTTAATACCTTTGATAATTATTCTTTAAGTGATTTAGACACTCAGGCATGACAAGGATGCTCCATGATACTGTTATCCCTTAAGATCACTGCCTTTCTTTACTTTCCAGCTGTTTCTATCTGACTTTTTTTTCTAGATTACAGTGGAGGTTCATTTCTATTACCAAAGTGTTTAAACTCATAAAATTCTTTCTATATGAAATACTAGATGTTGTCTCACAAATTTAAATACTGAATATTCAAGTGCAAGATATTTGATCACATGAAACTTAGATGAGATGAAGAAATATACCTTTTATTCAAAACCAAGAATTTAACATTAGTCTAATTAAAACCTTAGAGGTCTAATCAAAGGATGCTAATACTCCTACTCCAAATTATCCAGTTATTATATCTAATTTCCAATAATGTTATACAGAGACTTTCTAGCATTTTAACCTTTCTTTGTTCTGTACTGTTCTGACCTCTACATTGATTTTCTGAGTAGTGTGTTGTTAACATTGATGGTTTCTTCCTCCTCATTCATGGTCAACTTGAGATGATTTCTATGGTTTTTAACATGGTTAACATCTTGCTCTTCCTACATAGTTTTGAAATTCCCTGTTATATCCAAACCTACTGTATTTTATGTATTTGGAAGACTTGTTCTGTGTTGTCTTTGCTATTACTAAAACAAGTTCTGCCCAGCTCCAAAGGTTGTGTTCCTTCACTGTCCAGTAATTGACCAATTGTGATTTGTTCTCATATATTTGGCAACCTGGGTTTTTTTTATTGTGCTTATACTTTGGGTACCTATGTGTTTCACAAGTCTCTTTTACATCATGTCATCCTTTACAACCTATCATAGTCTGAGAAAACAATCAAATTTGGTTGAAAAGAATGTGAGGGGGAGGTGTTTATCATGAAGCAAACTGCCTTCTGGATAGTGTTAAAGAGTGAGGTAGCAGGTCAGAAAAGAAAAAGACTGATTGGAAAAAAATATCATGTCATTCACAAAATCTCCTGTTGTTTTTAGTTAAGAAAGGAAAAAGGAAAATAACATTTTCTATGAAGGTTAGAATACTCTTATTAAATAAATATGTCAGTGATTGTCAGCTCTCCTTTTACTCTCATATATGGTCATAGAAATTAATGTTGTGCTGAAGAAAAGCTATTTCCTATGTATTTTCTTATTTGTTGTGGAGATTAAAATTGTATACATGATTCTTAGTAAGATTTTCCCTTCATCTATGCAACTATGTGATATTTTTTACTTGTACTTCCATCTTTTTGATTCCTCTAAATCACTTATATAATGGGTTTTCATGGTCTTGTGTTGTTTGCACTGGCTATCTAACTATCATTCTGCTTGCTCATTACTCCTCCTGAGTCATGCATAGGGAAAGAAATCAGTAAATGGCCATAAAGTAATCTTTCTCAGAAGTACCAGATTACATTAAAGCAGATTAGATTAAACAAGACATTTTATACATTTCTTGCTGCTAAAAGGTTCTTTATCAGTATTAGATGAGTCTGTTGTTTAAATGGAATACTCATAGAGCATAAAAATATATGGCAGTACATTAGTCAATAATTGTTCAAAATTACCTGGATTGATTATAAGAATGACAAATAAATTTAATTTAATAGACAAGAGAGTAGTACAGGGCAAAAATGAAACCAGCACTCAGATCTTTTATAAGGCACTAAGACCAGTCAGGTACCCAAATCTTATTGAAAGTAAATGGGAACCAGTAGCATACAATTGTTTATACCTTTGAAAATCTCTTTCATAAAATAGTTTGCCTCCAGTGATCATTCTTCACAAGTTTTAGTGTAAAGGATTTATTTTTATCTTAATGAAATATGTATATAATACCTCACTTTGGTGATTCCCTTCATGTTGACAATCTTGACTAATGTTGCCTGATCCTTCTCATCCATTATTACAAGATCTAATAAAAATTATTGGGAGATATTACAGAGTCAAATAAAGGGAATGTTGTCTTGTGTAGATTTTTATTCCTGAAAAAAGCAAGTGTACACATTAGCAGATGAAGACAGTATATTCTTTTTTCCATCTTAAACTCATTTGCTGTAGATGTAAATAATCACAGTATGTTAGACACTGAAGAATTAGGAACATGAAGCTACAAGATTATATTTAATATATAAAAAAGGATTTAAAAGGTTTGATGTGCTCTTTCACAGATCAGTGTGTATTTTGCTAACATCTTCAAACAAAGTATCATTCTGAATAAATTTCTAATCATAAATCCAGAGACTCACAAAGAAAATTGCATATGAAAGGTCTTTTTCCCCTTGTATTGTATACGGTAAAAATATTATAGTGGCAAAAAGTCACTGAGAAGTCATTGATTACTGATATAACTTGCTGTTTTTTAATGAGGAGCAGCTGAGCGAATTTGGATTGTTTAGCCTGGAGAAGAGAAGGCTGAGGGGAGACCTTATTGCTCTCTACAACTACCTAAAAGGAGTTTGTAGTGAGGTGGGTGCAGCCTCTTCTCTCAAGTAAATAATGACAGGACTAGAGGAAATGGCCTGAAGTTACACCAGGGGAGATTTAGACTAGATATTAGGAAGAATTTATTTACTGAAAGAGTAGTCAGGTGTTGGAAGAAGCTGTCCAGGGAAGTGGTGGAGTCACCATCCCTAGAGATATTCAAAAACATGTAGATGAGCCACTTCAGGACATGATCTGGTAGGATGGTGAGGTAGTTTTTTGGGGTGTCTTTTTTTTTTTTGTTCTGTTCTGTTTTGTTTTGTTTTGTTTGTTTTGTTGTTCTTTGGTTGGTTTTTGGTTTTTTTTGTTTGTTTGTTTGTTTTGTTTGGTTTGGTTTGGTTTTTTTTCTGGAGGGTGTTACAGTTGGACACGATGATCTTAGAGGTCTTTTCCAACCATGATAATTCTGTGGTGAGTCTGTGAATTGAGGTTGTTCATCCTGGAGAAGAGAAGGCTCTAGGGAGACCTAATAGCAGCTTTACAGTAGCTGAAGGTGGCCTAAGAGAAAGCTAGAGAGGCACTTTTTGCAAGGACATGTAGGGATAGGACAAGGGCTAATGTCTTTAAACTGGAAGAGGGTAGATTTAGATTAGATATCAGAAAGAAGTTCTTCACTATGAGGATGGTGAGACAGTGAAACAGGTTGCCCAGGAAAGCTGTGGATGCCCCCTCCCTGGAAGTGTTCAAGGCCAGGTTGGATGGGGCTTTGAGCAACCTGGTCTAGTGGAAGGTGTTACTGTCCATGTCTGTGGGGTTTGGAACTAGATGATCTTTAAGACTCCCTTCCAACCCAAAGCATTCTATGATTCTATGTTTGTATGGCAGAACCATAGTTTTGTTTAGGAGACACAAGAAATTTTGTGCGGAATAAGACACTTCTAACTCTAATGTGGTGATGCCATGCAGAGAAATATAGGTCTGTTATGATAGTAGAAGCCTTGAAAAACAGCAAAACGGAATGCTAAAAATAGGAGTAGAAGCAATAGATGATAATACCAGAGGTACATTCTAGCATTGGAAACACCATGCTTTTAAACAGGTCACAAATTGTCAGTTAAATAATATAATACCTAGAATGGATGAAACACATTTCAGGGCTAATGCATGTCAGCACTTATTTCTTCTTCTTTTCTTTTTTTGTTTTGTTTTGTTTGGGTGGAGGTTTTTTTTGCTTGGATTTTTGTTCTTGGATTTTTTTTCTTGTTTGCCATCAAGATTTTTAGTGTAAGCAGCTGTTAGGTAGAACAAAACCAGTGGTGATTCATGGGCTATTTACTGGTAGCTAAAGCCAACAAAACAGCCTAGGATATCACAAATGTCTTTAAATGTTCATCTTTGTGAGCAAATGAGTCTAGGGATTTTTTGACTGTAGTATAATCTTACTTCTAGACATAGCTAAGGCATGTACTGTTTTCACTCTCAGTGGTTCATAATATATTACCAATGTCAGGAAAAAGAGCTATACTAATACTAGTTTTAAAGAGTGTTACTGCTAATTTATTTACACTGGTTCTTGTTTGTTTGTTTTGGTTTGGTTTTTTTTATACAAAGTAGTTCAGACTGCTAAAGCCACTAGTAATGTAATTCCCATTTGCATGATTTGGAGAAAGCATGTCAATTATGGAAATCAATGAGCAATTTGTGATAAATGATCCCCACAGTATCCCTGTAAATTGACTAACACTAAATATATGTTCCAATTGATTAGCTACTAAGACACAGGCACTTAGCATTGTTGGGAAACTACATACACCAGGGACAATATTTGTAGAATTAAAATTCATAAATTCATACATATGCATGTATACATATATATGTGTATAAAAATTTTGTCTCTGCTTTCTCACCTCTTTCCATTTTCTCCCTGCCACAATCTCCTCTGCAAGTCAGTACCTAAGTCAAACAGGAAAGACATATTAATGGATTCAATGGAAGCACTGGATCTACCAGTTATTTAAACAGTACAGATTTGACTGCAGGCTGTGTGTTCATTGTGACTGTGGCAGAGAATTTAAAAGTGTGTGCAGTATACTGCCCTGATATAAATGACTGAAAAAAAAAGTCATACCTGTTCTGCAGAAGCATTCCCTTCTGCGTTCCCTTTTTTACAAGTGGAAATGCTTACATGAGTCAGAAGGCCTTAAAAAATCAGGTCTTACATTTTTTTTGGACTGCCTAATTCCCAGGATCTGCCAATAAAAGACTGAAAGCTTTAAGAAAGTCTGTATTTCTTAGCTTCTAATGTGAAAAAAAAAAATAAGGAGAAAAAAAAAAAAAGAAAAAAAAGAAAGAAAAAAAAAGCTTCACTCAAATATTCTTCATTAAAGAGGTTGTATTCATTTTCTGCATGATGTATTCATTTTCTTTTAAAATTACTAAGATTTTTCTTAAAAAAACCCAACAAAACAAAATAAAACAAAAGAATCTCCACCAAAAAAAAAAAAAAAAAAGATTCCTGAAAGAGAATTAACTCTGCGCTATCAGGGGACTTGGACTCAATGATCTCCAGAGGTCCCTTCCAACACCTAACATTCTATGATTCTATGATTCTATGAACCTCGATCAGATTGGAAACCAATGAGGAAGCGCAGTACTCTGTATGTAAATAACCCACTCAATTTTATAAATATTGCTGAGTCTATATGTAAAATAGTAGACTTCTGTTTCAACAATTCTTTTTTTTGAAAAAGATTGCTAAGAAACACCTCTCCTATCTCAACAATTTCATGTGTCATAAAGAATCTAAGTATTTCTATTAATCTTGGAAGGGGAGAATCTAGCAATACTGTGTACAGTATCCATTTTTATTCAGACTTGAGACATGCTGACTTGTAGTACTTTGTGCACTATTTATGAGATCATAAAGCCCAACACAATAATAATGATTAATTTTTTACTGTCAGAGTAAAACTGTTCAATACAAATTATTTGATGCTAATCTAGATGCAAAAATACCACAATCCAAACCAGAACATAATAGTGTTTGATTTGGAAATGTCTTTATTGTAAAGCTAACCCCAGAAATCTTTCTGGAGTATTTTCATGCAGGAAATTCTTTGTCTCTTTCAAAATGGAAATGAAGTGCATTTAAAGACTATCAGTTCATTCTGAGAGGTACAAAATGCAATGAGAAGGAAAGCTGAGATACTTAAAAAATTTCCATAGTGCATAAATGTGTGAATACTTCTTGTTTTGTGTTTAGAGCACTAGTTTGTCCTTCAAAGTCATGTTGTATGCCTTTTTCTGTCCTGCCTTTCTTATTCTACTTCTTAAATTATGATTCTGGACTACTTTTTCATTATTATAACAATTGTTATTAGTACTGATAAATAATTATTTTCAAATTTTCAAATTTACCTTTGAAAAGGAATTAATTAATTTTGCAGTGCTTCCTTATACTACCTTTTGAGCGCATAACAATATTGGAAATTGCATCATACCTGCTCCACTAAGGCGTTAATTTTCCTTATCTTTAACCTTTTCAGTTGCCACTATTTCAATGGACTTATAGTATTGAAAACCTAGAGTGTAACTGTAGTGCTTAGTTATCCCTCAGACACAGAAAAAAAGTTTATATTTAAAAAACATAAATCATGTTGTTTTTTTATTAAAGCTTTGAGAGCTTTTACATAAAGGTTATCATGGTTTAACAAAAAAAATCCTCTCTTTTAATATAAAATCAGTTTAATTATGATGAATAAAGTCAGCACAGTTAGGATCTGAAGTCTAATATGAAACAGAAGTACTTACACTCTCCTACTGAAGAGCTCTACTTACTCTTGGCCTTGTGACTACTTGCCACTTAACCATCTTATGACTCATTATGCTCATGCATCAGTAACTGACACCTGCTCAGACTACCAGGTTATTTATGAGCACAAAGTTTAAAGAAGATTATGTGCATTTTTTTTCTTAATTGTACATAAAACCTAATTTAGAAAGAAGGTTTTAGAACAGAAATTTTTCATTGTGCAAGAGGGACATAACACAGAATTTAATTCTGTCCCAGGAAAATTCTGAGGTGAAAGTATGACATTTTTATGCCTAGAAAAGCTATGTAAGGTTATTTTTGGTTCTTTTTATGACTCCCTCTGAGTCTTGTATGGCTTGACTGAAGATAACTAAAGGAGTCTGTATTTTCAAGTGGAAGGATATAAAATTAGTCCCAATACTGTTTTTTAATTCTCTAACATAATTATTATGATTCAACATTTGAATTGTAGTAGTGTGTAGAGTCCCCAGTCAGGGATTAGGCTAGGCATGCTGAACACGTTTGAAGAATAGATAGTCTTTCTTCCCCCAATGGGTAAAAAATATTTTGCTCTCATTTAAGATGACCATCATAAATAATTTTTAATTTATCAGTGTCTTAATAATGTTATCACTCAAATTCACATAGATCATTTTATGGCATCTAATTGAGAAACACAGCTTATTGAGAAACACAGCTTACAGAAGATGGGAAGCTGCAGTTGGTTGCTTTTAATTTTCCCTGTGGTGTCTCTTTTTTCTATGGTGCATTTCATCAAATTATGGACAAAGCAGTAAAGTATCAGGTTTACGATTTCGTGTTACCTCTCCAAATCTGTTACTATGCACTAATTGTGCAGCCAGCTTTAAGTGTTATTCTTAAAATAGGGGTAAATTCACCTTCAGGTGTGGGAGAGAAGTAAGTGTGAAGTTTGGGGATAGATTTTTCTTGTGTCATGTATATGTAAACAAAGGCCTGGATTACTGTGTATAATATAAAGAACTATATCTAAATGCTTTCTTAATCTCTAGTATGTGCATTTCTCTACCCAGATTGTGATCAAGCAGGCATATACACATGAGAAGGATGGAAATATACAAGAAGTCATTGTAGCACAGTGTAAATATATGGTGCTGTGGTGGGTTGACTATGGCCAGCTGCCAGACAACAACCCAGCTGTTCTCTCACTCCTCCTCAAAAGCACAGGGGAGGAAATAAGAAAAAAAAGACAACCTGTGGGTTGAGATAACGACAGGGAGATCATTTACCAATAGTTTTCACAGGCAAAACAAATTTGGCATGGAGAGAATTAATTTAATTTATTGCCAATTAAAATAGATTTAGATGGTAAGAAACAAAAATGAAACCACTTTCTCTCCACCTCCCCCTTTTTTTCCCAGACACCACTTCTTTCCCCCTGCAGTGTGTATAGAATTCAACTTCAGATCCTCCGTGATTTAGGGAGATAAGGAATGGGGGGATGCAATCGTTTGTAACAAATCCTCTCTGACACTCTTTCTTCCTCACACTTTTCCCATACTCCATTGTGGTCCTTTCCATACACTGCAGTCCTTCAGGATAAGCCTGATCCAGTTTGGACATTCCTCAGGCTCTCTTTAGGGAATGTCCACTTACTCCAGTGTGGGGTACACCAAGGACTGCAATGTGGGTATCTGCTCTAGTGTGGTCCTCCATGGGCTGCAGAGGAACAGCCTATGACTATGCTTCACCATAATCTTATCCATGGGCTACAACGGAATTTCTGCTCTGGCACCTGAAGCACCTCATCCCCTTCCTTCTCCACTGATCTTGGGTCATTTATCACTCTTTCCTTAGTCCTCTGTGTGGTATTTTACCATTTCTTAAATATGTTTTCCCAGAGGTGCCAGTGGCATTGTTGATGGGCTCAGCTGTGCCCTTCAGGAGGTTTGTTGGAGACAACTGTAATTGTTCAGTAGAGGACAGCCTTGGAGTCTCCTCACATTGGCCAAAACTTTGTCATCTAGGAGGAGGTGCTCCAGGAACAGTAGCAGAGATTCCCCTGCAGCTCATGGAGGACATCACAATGGAAAGTATGTGATTTTTTTTTTTAATATTAAAATTTTGAATAAAGGCACACTGATTTTAACTGAAGAAGAAACCCTTATCTGACTTTTAAGATACAAATAGAGTTCTAACAACTTGATCTAATGATCTGCCCCATGGAATGCACTTCAGCAGCTTTATAGTCAGTATCTAATCTAAAGCTGAAGTCAGTACAAAGGTTCCAACTATTACATGTGGCTTTGGACCAGATCCTCCTAATTAGAAGTGTATTCAGAGCTTCCTGTTAGACATTGTTCTTGAAAAAGGGTAACATAAACATTGATTGCCTTATTCAAAACATAGTAATTTAATAATATGGCAATATGCTTACTGCTATGAGCAATTACCAATTTTATCTGTCATTTTTATTATGTTTTTACCTTTACTTTTTTTCAGTTGTTTCTTTAAAGTCTATTAATTTGCTTTTTATATGATGGCTTACTTGATTTTTTATGTCTTTTTTTTTTTTTTTTTTTTTTTTTAAGATTTTATACTTCTGTCTCCTATTCTCTCCCCTGTCCTCTCGCTCTGGCTCAACTTTCAACACTAAAGATTTTACTTCCTCATTCAGTTATTGGTCCTTTTCCACTGCTTTTTTCCCAATACTGACCATCATTTCTCACCTTCTGCTCAAATCTTCGTACTTATGTGTTGATCCTTTTACTACAATTATCTCGAATGTCTTTCTATTTTTCTACTTTTTTTCTTCTTTCTCACCTCCATTTGCAGTTGTATCACACCTGTTTTCACTTGTCCCATCTCATAGTTCTGCCTTCTCATTTTCTTTCTTTTTAAAACTATTCATCTGGTACACCAAGAGATGATGACATGAAAGAATTAAAATTGAAGTGCACTGGATTTTAGGAGGCTTCTTGCAGCCCTCTACTTTTCTGATAATTAATATGAAACTCTTTCCATCAACTTCCTCTGTTCTATTTCATCTCTGAATTTAGTCTTTGTGTGGACTGGGTGAAAAGTAATTTAGGCCTCTATCTTCCTTTTTCATAATAAAAAGGGAGGGAGGGAAGGATAAATATCTCTGAGATCTTCATACTCACTTTCAGTGGAAGGATGCAGTTTATTAACCTTACAGAACCTAGGGATCCATAATGAAAGCAGTGTAATACTCTCTCCTTACAGTATAAAACTCCTTCTTATGGTGCCTTTCAAGGAAAATGCATTTGATAAAGTACCATATGAATTACTCTGTTTTTGTGTTCTTTATTTCATCTTCAGCAGGTGCTAACATTCTTTATCTGTGAACACAGAATACAGAGGAGTCATTAACATTGCTGAGGGAACAATTCTTGGGGTTTAACACTTTTTTTTTTTTTCTATATGCATGCATGCCTTTAAGAGGGTCAAATGGAGAGAAATACATAGGAGAGAGTAAGATGAAAGTCAAGGGTAAGCCTTATGTGAAGCTGGTTCCCTAATACATAAGTTGCAAAACACTCCCTATGCTAATTTACATTTGATTATCTGTAATGTGTTTCAAGCCCCTCATACCAACTATAATCAAGTATATACTCTTCAGATTGAAGATACTGATGGAATTCTACAACTTAAAGTGGATAATAAGCTGCCTTATGGATTGCATTTCAGCAGCTATATACAGTTGTGGAAGATATGAAGAAAGATGTAAAACTAGACCACCAAAACATAAACACTTCTTTTCAATCTATATTTAAAAAATTACTTTTTATTGAAACTTTCTTAAGATTAATTAAAAGTTCTTTGTTTGCTTGTTATTACTTTTGTTTCTTGCCAAAAATGTCTAATGTCCAGTAAAATAGTAATTATTAATAATTGTACAAAAGAATGAGGTGCTATGAGGTATCAAGACAGACTGAAGGGAAATGAAATGTCAGGCATGGTCTAGTAAAATGTCTCAGGAGATAGATATCCATGCATTCCTGAGAAAGAGAGGTCATTTTCTGTGTTGCTTTGATGCTTCTGTGGTTGTTTGCTTCCAAAAAATACAAAAGCTAAAAACTGTTTAATAAAGATTTATAGCTTTCTGGGTATCATTTTTATGGGAATGTATATATATTGCATATAAAGATTAAACCAAACCAAACCAAACAACAAAACCACACACACACACAAAACCACAACAAAAAAACCCAAAAGAAACACAGACCAACCAACCAACAACAAAACCCCCCCTACAACCTAAATAGGTACATAGATAAATAAAGTATTTTAAAGTAATTACATAGGATCTAACTAAGCCCACAAAACTAACCTAAAATCCCCAAAGGGCTATGAGTTTCATTATTTTTTGCCCTTTACACTGAACACTTCTATGTCACAGTGCTAAGTTGAAGAACTATTAAATGAAAAAGCAGTATTCTGAATGAACTTTGCATCCTCTTTGACTGAAATAAAAAAGCTGTGCATAGTGATAAAAAACTTATTACTTGACTCATATTACTTGACTAATTTTTATATTTTTCATATAGCAGAAACAATGACATCGTAAGTTGCATAACCATTTGCAGAAACTAAAAGTGACCATATTAGCTGGTGGTTAAGCAAATGTGGTGTGTTTCCTACGTTACCTCTTTATAAACATCATGGTAATAGCAATAATTTAATAAAAAGCAGTAGGGTTTAATTCCCATAAAATTACACTGTGTTCTGGTGCAGCTGACTGTTACTGTGCCTTACTGTAGTGTTGTTATTTATCCTTGTATTGTGGCTTAACCCCAGACAGCAACTAAGAACCACACAGCTGTTCCCTCACCTCTCCCCAGTGGGATGGGAGAACTGCAAGAGTAAAAGTGAGAAAACTCATGATTTGAGATAAAGACAGCTTAATAGGTAAAGCAAAAGATGCTCATGAAGCTGAAGCAAAACAAAGAATTCATTCACTACTTCCCATCGGCAGGCAGGTGTTCAGCCATCTCCAGGAAAGCAGAGCTCCATTATGGGTTATTGTTACTTGGTAAGACAAATGCCACCACTTCAAATTCCCCCTTCCTTCTTCTTCCCTCAGCTTTAACACTGAATGCAACATCATATGGTATGAAATATCACTTTGGTCAGCTGTCCTGGCTGTGTCCTCCCCCAGGTTCTTGCTGGTGACACAGAGTGAGAAGCAGAAAACGCCTTGACTCTGTGTAAGCACTGCTCAGCAATAACTAACACATCCCTGCACTATTAACACTGTTTCCATGTACAAATCCAAAACACAGCCCCGTGATACCTACTGTGAAAAATATTAGCTCTGTCTCAGCCCAAACCAGCACATCTTGAAAGCATTTTCTCTGAATACAAAGGAAGCTTAGGTTCTCACCTAGTCAACACTAGATTTGAAATTTGTCCATGAGCAGTGTTGCTTGCAGTATACTTGAGAAAATAGTTCCTTTCTAGTAATATTATTTTGCCTCTGATATATTCCTGGGAGAAAACCAGTTTCTAGGCCACACAGAAACCTCAAAACCTAGAAGTCCTTACAGACTTCTTTACTACACCTAAATGACTGGAATTGGGAATACCTTCATTTAGAATTGTCCTAACAAATATTCCCATCACCCTGCGTTACCACCATACATTAGTTCATGGCATCTCTTAAAAAGTCTCTGACATAGGCAAGATAGTCTGCTTCCTACCTATTCAGTTATGATATTGCCTAATGAGAGGTGAACACTGAGTACAGAGTTGCAAAGTGACTCAGTTCTGCCTAACAGTCACCTTTATCATGATCCAGTTTATCACAATTACTCTTTATGGCTATCCCTCATTCATTATTAATTGAGGTCACTTATACTTCCCAATATCTTAGGCCAGAACATCCAAGAGCAGAATTTGGAAACAGGCAGTGGTGCTCCCTAGACCTGAAGTGTTAGTTGATTTGCAGAGATAAACATCTGGGCAGAGGCTTAACAAGAGTGGGTTTTACAAACCTGGGAAACATTCCTCTAGTTGTCATTGTGGGATTCATTTTTAGGCCCTGAACTGCAGTGCCAGCACATCACATGGGGATGATGAAATGCTGCCAGATCCAGGTAGCTCATTCAGAAGTCTAGTTTGCGCACTGAACAACCACTTCTTTGAGCAAGTTAGAAAACAGTTCAGAGCATTAAAGTTATTTCCACAGTGTTGGGACTGCATAGAGCCCTGTTCAATCCTTCCTGCTGTTTCTGAACCATTTATCATTGGCAACACATCTATCCTTGCCCCTGTCTCTGTCTGAACACTACCAATAAACACATGTATGGAGTAGATGTACAGATATTTTGGAACAATGGATTTATTGCTATTTTTCCTTCCATACAACACTGTTTTTATAAGCAAGACGTGCTTCTTTTCGGACACCTGCAATTTGTAATTAGCATTTCCAATCAAGTTTTGCCTGAAGGTTGCAAGGTGTGGAGGGGGGAGGGAGCAGAAAGCTGCCTGTTACCTGTAGCACCTCCTACTCTTCTACCCACTTCTTCATTCTTAACAGGCAGTTAAGCCCTCCTAGGAAGACACAGAAAAGGCTGAGTACCCAGAAATCCAGACCCTTGCCAGTAACTGATGTGATTTTACTCCAACTGGTAACTAACCAACACAGCCACTTGCTTACTCCCCTGATACAGTGGGATGGGAGCAAGGCTCAGAAGAGTAAAAAAAAACCTCACAGATTAAGATAGGAACAGTTTAAAAATTGAAATAAAATAAAAACAATATTACTACTAATATTAAGTTATTACAAAAAGAAAAATAACAAAAAGAGAGAGAAATAAACCTGAAGAAAGGTAAATGATGCAAAAGAAAAACAGTTGCTTACCAGAAGATGCCCAGCCTGTTCCCAAGCAACAGTCCTCTGGCAAGCTTTCCCTCAGGTTTAAATGCTGAGCATGACATCATATGTTATAGAATATTGCCCTTTGGTCAGTTGGGGTCATACGTCCTGGCTGTGTCCTCTCCCAACCCCCCAGGTACTTACTGTCAAGGCAGTATGAGAAGATGAAAAATCCTTGACTTAGTGTAAGCATTGCTTAGCAACAACAACAACATCAGTGTTATCATTATTATCATCCTAAATCCAAAACATACCACTGTACCAGATACAGTGGAAGGAAAAATAGGAAGAGAAATTAACTATGTCAGCTGAAACCAGGACAGTAATATAGGTAGTGAACCTGAGGATGGCTCATAAACAGGTGTACTCTTGGAAAATTCCGTCCAGGTATTTCCCTCAATAAGGCAGTCTCCAGAGTAATCTAACTAATCTAACTAATTAACTGAATTACTAACTAAATAAATGTTTTGACATAGAAAATACGGTGTTCTGGAACAATATCTTAGAAATTACTTTTGAAGTCAATCAAAGGATTTTATTTTTTTAGTTCATAATTCACTTAGCACCAGCAGGTAGTGATAGATATAAGCCATTTCTTCCCTATAGTGAGCATGGGCCAGAAACAGGACAAATCCTCCCCAGCCTCCATATTAAATTATGCCATAGTTTCCAAGAGTTCTTTCACAACTTTTAGGAACAGTTAGCGTGTTCCAAGTCTTTTTCAAAGTGATTGTTCTTCTATGGGGCAGGTAACAACAGGAAGACTGACATTATGTCCCGAGTGTGTGCACTCATTTTTTAAAGAAGCTTTTTAGGCAATTCAGAAGCATGAGAAGTTGATCAAAACTGTAGACATGAGTTTTTTTGTCTTAAAATTCAAAGGAAAATGTAAATGGCTGAAGGGCTGTTGTGTAGAAAACAAGTAACAAAATGAGTAGGTTGTACAGAAGGATGGCTTTCCCCTCAGGTAATCTGTTACAGTGGTCCAAATAATATTACCTATTCCATTCAGTCTAAAGTAATAGTATGACTATTGTATGACTGCCTGGCTTTGTTTATGCGTTACCTTCAGCCTTTATCCAGAGTTTTGAGAGACTGATCTAATGCCTGGGGAATTATTATGTTGTGAATGTTATTATTTAGCTAAATAAGTATTTTTCTGATCATACCTGCAGATACCCTGCAGATACCTCTGGTAACAAATTGTTTTAACTGTCATGCTTTTCCAGTACATGTCCTGGCTGTTCTGATTCAGTTGCAAGGACTAGTTTTATCCAAGAAGTAATAGTGTCTTATTTGCTGCGCTCTGTAACACATTGGTTGACATATGTTACCTTCCCACATTATTAAAGTAGGTTATTGTATGTTACCCTTGCTTAAATAAATATGCCACATTACAAAGAAAAATCTGCATTTAGATTAAAACAGTAAAATTATGTTTGCTATAGAATTAGAAAATATAGTCCTAAAGTGTTGTGGGGAAAAAAAACCCCATCTACACAGTGGGGTTACTCTAGGGATGAATGAAAGTTTCTCCTTATATGATCATCACCATGTGAATGTAATGAAGGCGCTGCTGAGGGACCTCATTAAGAGTGATTTTTTTTTTTTTTCAGCATTACTGTGAGGAACTTTAAAACTACATTATAAAATAGAGAATCAACCCTTTTGTACACTTCATGGGTTAAAGTAATCCAATAAGTGGGAACAGCTGTGTCTGTAATCACATAAGAAATAAAACCTTCCATTATGCCCTGCTGAATGTAGAGACAGAATGCAATAACTAAACACCAAAAGGCAGGAGGCAATCAGTGGGGTATTTATTTCCTTTTATTGGTACATGATATGTTAATTCCTGTTAAAGTAATGTTCATTTTTTAAAAAAATTATTATTGACTTAGATGCAGATAAGATTAATCAGTAACATTTTAGTGAGTATTTTAAGATATATAAAGGTTAATGTCTTATTCTTCAACAGACTTCTAAAGCCTATCTTGCTTTTTAACATTATCATAGAATCATATAATGGTAGGGATTGAAAGGGACCTCTGGAGACCATCAAGTCCAACCCCCCTGCCAGCACAGGAACACCTAGGGCATGCCACACAGGAACAGATACATGTGGGTCTTGAAATTGTCTAGAGAAGGAGACTCCGCAACGTCTCTGGGCAGCCTGTTCCAGTGCTCTGTCATTCTCACAGTGAAGAAGTTTTTCCTCATGTTGAAGTGGAACTTGCTGTGTTTCCCCTTGTTACCATTACCTATCACAGGGCACCACTGAAAAGAGACTGGCCCAATCCTCTTGGCACCCACTCTTTAGATATTGATAAACATTCATAAGATGCCGTCTCAGTCTTCTCTTTTCCAGGCTAAACAGACGCTGGACTCTCAGCCTTTCCTCATAAGAGAGATGTTCCAGTCCCTTCATGATCTTTGTAACTCTTCGTTGGACTCTTTCTAGTATTTCCCTGTCCCTCTTGAACTGGGTGACCAGAACGAAACACAATACTACAGTTGTGGCTCACTAGTGCAGAGTGCAGAGCAGAGGGGGAGGAGACCCTCCCTAGACCTCCTGGTCACACTCTTCTTTATGCACCCCGGGATACCATTGGCTTTCCTGGCCACAAGGGCACATTGCTGTCCCATGGATAACTTATTGTCCACCAGGATGCCAAGGTCCCTGTCCATGGCACTGTTTTCCAGTGGGTCTATCCCTAACCTGTACTGGTATATAGTGTTGTTCCTCCCCAGGTATAGGACTCTACGCTTATCCTTGTTGAACTTCATTAGGTTTTCCCTTGTCCAGTTCTCCAGTCTGACAAGATGTCTCTGGATGGCAGCTCAGCATTCCAGTGCATCAGCCACTCCTCCCAGTGTTGTATCATCAGCAAACTTACTGAGAGTACACTCCATCCTTTCATGCACACCACTGATGAATGTTGATGATAGTGAATAAGACTGGACCCAGAACTGACCCATGGGGAACACCACTGCTTACAGGCCTCCAGCTGGACTCTGCACCACTGACCACAACCCTTTGAGCTCTGTTATTCAGACAATTCTCAAACCATCTCTCCATCCGTTCTTCTAACCCACACTTCCTGAGCTTTCCCATGAGGATGTTACAGAAGACAGTATAAAAACCCTTAAATTAATTATACAGTAATTTAATAATTTTCCATACCCAAATTTGCATTTTGTCAGCCATAATACAGAAATAATAATGCCATAATAAGCAGAAAAAACACTTGGAACTATAGTATGTTCTACAGAGTTCTTAATCTCCAAGATTTTAGTAGCAGAATAAACCTTTCCTTCATAAAGTTATCAAAGAGGAGACTAAATATTTACCTGTATAAAGTCCAAATACAAAAGTATTTTAATTTTTACATATATGAAAGACCAGACTTGTTGCATTTAGTGTCTTTTCATAAGTAAAGATTCTAAGTTAAGACTCATAACCACAAAAGATGGAATTGCTTTGTATAATGGGGAAAAAAAATCTTTATTTTAAGCCTAGTAAAAACGTATTATAATGGAAGTTGATTTTGTGGGGATAGTAGAAAATGAAAGAAGAAAGTTGTATGTGTTAGGTGATAGTTACGTTATATATTTTATAATTAACCACAATACTTAGGAATTTGTATTGCATTTGTTTTCTAGTGCAGATCTGTTTGCTTCTGTAATTGCACACATGCCAAGTCTTTCCAATATGACGAAAGGAAGACACAGAAACAGAGACAGTGAAATTAATTCCAACTAACTTCATATTGCTTAACTGAGCTAGTTATCACAGGGTTTTGATACAGATAGGTTCTCTTTATAATCTGTCTTCAGTGCAGCACTGATGTTTATGTTAGGTACCTGAAGTTTCATCTTATTCTAAAACATTTGAAGATGTCTTAATTAGGCCAGGCAAATTGACTTCTGAAGCATTTATTTCTCTCAATTTATGCAAAATGGACTCATGAAATCTAACACAGGTAAATTTCACCTGTGGATTTATCAGCATCAGAAAGCAAGTCTCTGACAATGCTAGGAAGACACTTTCTAATTTAGTCATTTATGTCCCAGTGCAAAATTTTAAGTAGGACTTTGTACTGAAGAGTGAGATAGAATGATGAGGAATTATGTAAGTATATCAAATATATTTGTCACTGAAACATAAGCACATACTATCAGAGTTTTTACATTAATTAAACCTGTTCTGTTACCCACCATAAATTATAAGTTACTAAAGATGTTTGACAAAATTACTTCATGAAGTAACTTCTGCCTGAGAAACACTATCTTCCCACTCAGTGGACAACGAGAGAGGTTAATCATTATGATCCCCTGAAAGACTCTATCCCTGCATAGCAGGGCCGAAGAGGCAGTAGAGTCATGACAAGGACTCAGAGGAACAATACAAAACAACTGGTTTTTTTTCCCTAAGAACAATCAATAATCTGTGATGATAAAGGTGTTATGGCATAGGGGTTATCTTCTTATCAATTACTTTAAGACACAACTAAGTGAATCAAGGAAAAGAAAATTGAGTAGCAAGAGGAGAAAATGAAAAGATAGGAGGAGAGAGAGAGTAAGATAAAAGGAAAAGTATCATCACCCTTGGATCCAGTGACCTCTCACGGGATCAGTCCAAATGTGAGCTCTTCAGTTGTGGGTGCACCCAGATGAATATTTTTCCATCTCTTTTTACTCTTGGGATACTGGTGGCATCCCCAATTTCCATAGGAAGCATAGAGAGATGGTGCTAATTTGCACAAGCCCCTTCTGGTGCAGTGTCTGCTATAGACCTCCCCTTGGTGCAGTCACAGTGGCTAGCAGAATAAATCAACGCAGGGAAAAGACACCGTCCTGCCTGTGCAGATCTTATCTCTTCCTGTTGTTAGTTTATCTGCAAGGTGCCGGGGAGGATAGGAGAGCCATTGACACCTCCTCCCTCCAGGCGGGCCTTGCTCATTCTCTGTTCAGATCTTATCACCGCACAAGGTGACATCAATAGTCAGGCACTTTCAAAGACCATTACATGTTTTTAATGAATTTTAAACCTTGCACATTAATTTACAATTGCTATTTCAAACATATTAATTAATATTAAAAGCTTTAAATTACTTAACTACATAGGAATGGCAATGTCCAGAATTAATAAAAAGTAAAGTTCCATCGGCTAAAAAAAGTTCATGACATTTTCTCAGGCTTGACAGACTTTTGCCCAACTGGAGAAGGATTCTGATCATTAATGTGTCTACAAGACAGACCCTGGGCAGCTGTGCCAAGAGAAGCAAGTCACCGGAGATGAGATTGTGAAAGTTCTGGGAGGACTGGTTCTGGCAAGGTTGGGCTGAACAGTAGATGTTTCAAGGAACTGAAGTTACCGAGGTCTGAAAAAATGTGGAGAAGATATAATACACCACATAATGGGAACTGATGTCCAGAGAGTTTAACTGTTTTTAAAGGCTTGAGGTGTACAGACCTCATTTTCCCTTGGACCTCGTTTCTTCCTTTCAATACCTTTTGACGATTTGAATAACATAAACAGTTGTCCTTCCAAATCCTTTGATATTTAGCCTGCTTGAAGATTTGTATCTCCTCCCTTTACATTCATATTTCCATGTCCCTCTGGGTTTGTGATCAGAGATGACTTACTTGCTTCAGTATTTAATGAAAATGTGAATTATATCAATCAAAATGTATAGCTCCCCTGTGTCTTATAGGTTTAGGTCATTCATGTACAATAGCTATTTAATTGTCAGTTTTCCATTCCTTTTCATTTCTTTTTACAGAGGAGAGAGTTGGACACTAAGTATATCAGGGTAAAACAGTGTACAATTTTTTTATTAACTTTTCACAGATGTTTTCAATAAGACTGATTACGTTAAAAAAAAAGTTCTTAAAGAATAAATAATATGTTAAATACATTGGAATAAGGAATACATTAAGGATTTATAGAGCAAAATTTATTCTGCAGTTTATCATTCGAATTTTTTTTCTTTCTGTGCAAAATGGCATCACATTTTTTGCTGCATGCTAGATATCTACAGTACTTTCGAATCACTTGCAGTTCACTAAGTAAATTTCTCTGAGCAGTCAGAAGGAGTAATATCTAAAGTTTTGTAGTAAATAATCTACAATTTCTGCATGTCTGTTGTTTTCTCCCTATATTTCTTTTCTATGACAGAAAATTTGAATGGAAGACAGTTATACATTTCTTTTTTCTGTTTATATGTGTGACATTCAGGATGTGTAGTGCTTGTCTCGAACAATCCAAGAGATAAGTGATGCACTTAGGCACTCAGGGTATCTGTTGTCTGTCTTGAGACATCTAAGAGTTAAAGAAGATTGGTGGACGGACTAAAGAGATGTCTCAGCAACCCACCAAACCGTTTTACTCCCTCCCCCGACCTGAGAACTGGGGAGTTTAGTGTGGGACATGCTGAGAATGGAAACAAAGGAGTTTTATAGCTGATGCTGGGAGCAGAATGTCCAGTGATAACCAGGCCTTGAAAACCATCAACTTGGCAGGAAAAGATAAAGCGTGCCAGTCTCAAGCTGCCTCCTAGGACCAAACCTCCCCTGGAAGGAATTAATCCTGGGTTGCCAATTGTCTCAACCTCCTCTTTTGCAACTATTTGCAGGACATAGCCTTGGCACCATATCCCCCCCGCTCCTATCTTGGAGGAGCATGGAGAAGATAGAAGGAGTTTCTGACCTGCACAGGGAGGAAAGTGGGGGTGCAGTGGGCAAGAACTGTATAAAAATCTGGGACACTATGGGTGAGAAGAAGAAGAAGCAGCAGCAGTAGCACTTCCCCACCGCTGACATCGCTGGACTGTGGTGGTAACTATCCTATCGCTTGCTGTCCTCTGCATTTCTGCTTTCTCCTTTCTTTTCTTTCTCTGTTTTCTTCCCTGTCCTATCCACTCCAGGGACTTTGTTGCGTTACTCTAATAAAAGTTTGTTGTATACATGACATCTGACCTCGTTTGCATCTTAATTTCACCTCTCAGGATCACCTTTAAACCTTTTCACAGGTCCTGCCGGACAACAAAGGGGTGCAGCTGCTGTGCAGCTTATACCAGGGGAGGGAAGGCAGAACCCAGCCGCACCCAGCCTCCCACTGTGGAGAGGAGCAATAGAAAGCAAGGGGGTTCTGCCCGATCTCTCGTAAGACCACACACCAGCCCCAGTGCCTATTTGTGCACCTGATATCGTGTTATCTTTGTTTTGTCCTGGCAAGATCATAAAAAATGGCCACGTATCCGAATACTGGATTGTGACAATATGCACACGCATTTGCAATAGCAGTTTATGCTTCAGTCTATGCATGAGCAGAATGAGAAATGGTGCCTGCCTTTCCACAGTGCCATGTCTTTCCTCCTGCTTCTTAGAACTAACATGTAGGATCATGGCAAAGCAATGCTGCAGCACCAGGGACATATAAGTTCTAAGTAATGCCTAGGGGAGCAGGAGACAGTAACAAGACAACACAGGTGGGATGTCCTCTTTTTTTTTTTTTGTAAATTTCTTCAGTAGATTTGAAGTATCACACACTCTCTGAGCAAATACTACAGCTCTAAAGTAAATTGAGTTAGACATGTAGAAAAGAAGATGAATGCGTTGACTACATTTTTTTATGGAAAACGATATTTGAAACAGAAAAACCTCTGACCTTTCTACTCTCCTGAACTAAATACCTGTGCTATAGCATCAAAGGACCCTCAGGCTAGAAACGACTGTCTTCCAAATGACATGACTGACCCTTAGCATTTTAAAGTCAACATGTCTCCTCTGACTCCAAGGGAAATAGAAGTTTACTAAAGATATTTTTCAGATGCTAACTATTTCACCCTGGAAAAGGGTATCCCAGGGAAGTTTGTACTCAGGTAAACTTTTATAGACATGACAACTACTCATATTTGCTACGAACATCTGTGCAGAAGCTCGGTCAAAAAGACTTAGTTTTCCAGAGATTTCTTCTTCATTGTTGAAATTCCTCTTCATCAAAAGCATGAAACAAACTTGTTAATGGTGCAGCTACAACAGGATCTTAAGGATCTTAGCCAGGTGCCATATTCGACTGACAAAACTAATCCTGATCCACCTTCTGTGTAGACAGTATTGTTAACTATGAAGGATCAGATAAAATTTTGGTGTATAACGTCAATAAGATATATATTTTCCCAATACAAAAATGATTTATCAAGTTCAAGCACAAAGCATGGGGAACAAACAAGAAGAGTTGCAGACATGCATACACCTACAGGGCTATGATGTTATTGGCATCACTGTGACATGGTGGGATGGCTCCTACAACTGGAGTGAAGGAATACATGGGTAAAAACCCTTGGAAAGACAGGCAGGGAAGAAGAGGAGGGGATGTCAACCTCTATGTCAATGAACAGCTGGAGTGTATCCATGGAGCTTGGCCTGGGAATGGATGAGGAGCTTGTCATATGAAAGGGTAAAGTAATTTGGCAGAAAATAAATCCCCTTGCATTCCAGCTGTTCCTCAGATATCAGAGGGGCTGGGGGCGGCTGGGCTTAGATTCTGAGTGATGTTCAATTTGGCACTATCAGTGCAGTTGCATTCAGTCTATCTGAACTCTCATGGCTCCGGATTCACTAATAGCACACCACACTCCCTGTCTAATAGTGCTTCATGGTTTCACACAGCCAGTAAGGAGCTGGTGGCACCCAGTGAGAGACTCTTGCAACTAGCAATGTGAGTATTGCAGTTTATTGAGAGTAACAGAAGTACAGGTTCTTGTGGATTGCCAGTGATAAATTCACTGTCTGCAAAACATGTGCAGATAAAAAAAAATGTGTTAAAGAGCAGCTCAATAAAATTTCTAAGTTTTCTGGGAAAATACTTGGAAAATCTGTATCTTACCCAAAGGCATCCCGATGGGATGGAAGTGCAGTTCAGCCTGCCAGCTGATCCCCAGGAGTCAGAGATTATCTGTGATAGTATCTACCTTGACTTGTCCATGATGACATCCTCCCTGACATCCTCCCTTACTTAAACCGTATTTTTTATAAAAATTTTTACTGGTGGAGCTTGAGTGACTCTAGTCATAAATACCTTTATTATGCTTGGAGTAAATTTTTCTCACTTTGCTTTTAAAGATATAGCTGATGAAAATTCACAGTGCAAGCTCAGTGAGGGGTGGTAACATTTTGGAGGTGGGTAGCATTTGGGATGGATGTGTATTTTGGTATTATAATGACATAATGAGCAGAGTTCACACAAAGGACAGTACTTTGTCAAAAACTGACAGACTGTTGGTGCAGGGTCGCAAACAGGCAGCTTATCAGTCCTGTAGTACCATCAAGTTTCCATCTCTTCCATGATCTCACAGGACCTGGCCATGGCATCTTCACTCCACTCCATCCCCCTGATGTCTGCAGGCAGTGTTGCTAAGGGAACTGTTGTGAAATGGATTCCTTGCATATCAGTTGCACTCTACCCTGAAAGTTTCTCTGATGTTATAACTTTCCTTAATGTGTGAACAGTGCTGCACCCTTAAAATTATTTTAATTTCTAACTCACTTCCAGTCATTATTCCACAAAACTGAGTGCTTATGGGTCAGTGTTAAAGGGAAGGCAGGGGGAATATGATATTATAGTGGTAGTCTGCTTCAGGCCACCTGAGAAGGAAAACCAAGTG
>JANIJG010012165.1:0-12484 GCA_024611175.1 Megaceryle torquata
GGGAAAGTAAATTGGAAGTGTATGTTTTGTGGATGTTTTTGTGGTTTGTTTTGGGTTTTTTTTTTGGTTTGTGGGTTTTTTTTTGTTGGGGGTTTTTTTTGGTTTTTTTGTGGGGGGGGGGGTTGGTGGGGTTTTTTTTGGTTGGTTAGTTTTGTGTTCTTTTGTCTGCTTCCCTGCTCTGTCTTGTTTCTGATGGCTTTAAAAATAACATTTCTTAGCTTTCTTTATAACAACTACAGCAGAGGGAGCAGAGCAAAGAGAACACCCGATTCTCTTTTGTTTACAATATTATTGTAATACAATATTAATTTTGTTTCAAAAGGATGTTGCAGGTGCCTAGCTTGTCCCAGACCTTAGTTTGTGGAAACTCGAATATACATCATTATTCTGTTTTGGTTTAGTATTTGTATGTCGAGAGAGATGTAAGGTAATTGAGACAAAGCATCTGTTCCCCTCTGCAGCATACAGACATCGGTCATGCTTGTGCACTTTTTTCCTTTCCCACCTCTCTTGCTGTTTACAACACTTGTGGAACAGCCTTGTTCCTTACGACCGCTGCTCATACACTGGGAGTGACAACTGCGCAAAAGCTACGTATTGGCCACTCTGAGCTGCAGGAAAAAGTACAGATGATGAATCTTTTAGGGTCTTGTATATGTCTGTAGCTGAAGGATATACACACTTGCCTTTTCGTAAATTGAACCCACTCCAGTGAGGATTTTTTTGGCATCATCGTGGAAAGACATTGTACGTACTCCCCCCAGAATGACGACAAGAGCAGCTTGAGAAGAATTACAAAGCTTTTGCCAAGTACTGTCTCCTAGTAATACGTTTTGTGGAGCCAGGCAGCTCTTGAGTAAAGTTGCTGATCATGGGAGGTAGAAAGATCACTTTCCAAAAAAAAAGAAAAAAAAATATCTTATTTTCATGATGCTGTGACTGGAACAGCTAAGGTTATTTAATGTATGTTACAGCAATTGCCTGGCTGGCCTTGTGGCTGCATACATTTGAGTTCTGATGCTTGCTGGACATGATTTCTGCAAACAGTGCTCATTTATTGTATTTGAGTTGAGGTGGGCCTTTGTATACTATGTTCCAGGTGCTCTTCTAGAATATAGATGGTAACTGTGGATTAAAAATCTCTATGATGCTATCAAGATAACAAATAGCTCAATGAGAATTTGTACACTTGTGCCATTAGCCTCCATCACACTCTTGGCATTTTGTTTCTGTTTAATAGTGTGTGAATCTGAAATTTTACTGTTTCTTTTGTGTGTGTTTTTAATTTATGGAAATAAATTTTTTTGAGAACCTTTCAGGTTTTTAAGGCCTTCTTTAGGCTTGTATCAGTAGATATGCACAATACACGTCTTGCATGCATGAGGGGAAGAAGTCAAATCTTCAAAAAGATTAAC
This sequence comes from Megaceryle torquata, assembly GCA_024611175.1. Taxonomy (NCBI): domain Eukaryota; kingdom Metazoa; phylum Chordata; class Aves; order Coraciiformes; family Cerylidae; genus Megaceryle; species Megaceryle torquata. The sequence continues at coordinate 1,416 of JANIJG010012165.1, forward strand.
AGTGGGTGGGCTGTTGGTGAGGTAGAGAGCAGCAATTCTAGTGTTCATTCATCCCTAGCCACACTTTTAACAGGATCAGAAACAGACAGGGGGGAATTTTAAGCATGATCTGAGCTACTATTCATAGCCTTGAGACACCATCCATCTCTTAAAGTAGTAGAATAGTAGGAGCCAGACAGCACATACAGTTCCTGCTAGGTTCAGAACAGAGAGATTCAAAGCTGAAGCCAGCCAGTGGTTCATGTCATGCAGTCTGTGCAAGGCATCAGACTGATGCTTTTAAACCAGAGCTGCAGCACAGGACCATTAAAAAGCCTCCCTGAGCATCTGGAACATCTATGCCAGGAAACAACTCCCCTGCCCCTCCAGCCCATAAAAATCTTGTGTATAATCCAGATTTTCCAATGGATTGCTACTCAGCTGCATGCTGCTCTTGGCAAAACTAAGCTGGCAGATGCATTTCTTCATTCTGTTCTCGTAACTCCCTTCTCTGATTGAAGTGCAGTGTTATGTGGGTCCCGCAGATGGCATGTAAGCACTAGTAAAGAAAGGAAGGGAGTGCCTCAGAGACCTAAACAAGCATCTTCCTCTTCCCTGTCTGCTTCAGGGCTACATACACCCTGTTGGCAACAACACAGTCTATGAGAATTTTGCTCTGTTATCATACTGGGATTTGCTTCGTTCACCATTTATCTCTCCCCCTTTTCTCTGAAAGGCAGATGAGTTTGGACTTGCATCCTCCCTCTGATAAGTCTATGTCAAAAATGGGACAAATGCAACAGAGCCTAGTCTCACCTAAGATGTACTGAATCTAAAACCCTGGCTTCTGGTCAGAGTGCAATTTCCCCCCCCCCGCCTCGGGAAGTGAAAAGTGCAAAGACAGGGGCAACTGTAAATCAAACAACAGGAAAGACAAGCTAGGTATGGAACAAGCTTTAAAATCAGGTGTTCTTCAGGTATTTTTACAACAGACTAATGCTGCCTTGCTTCATTGTTTTCAGTGGAGGGGGTTTTTTTAATTATTATTTTCTTCCCTTTTTATGGCAGATACATTGACTTTATTGCAGCTGGCCTGTCTTCACTATTAGCATTTAATTTATTGCTAGCTGAGGTTAATACAACTACTCTATATGTAGCAAGGACTTGAAAGTTTTGGGTGAAGGATTTTTTTTTCTATTTTAAATTAAAAAATCTTAACCTTACCTGGTTCAGGGTGCATGGGAGCAGAGGTGATAATTTGCAAACTGAAATGAGCCCTGCCAATGAAGAGCCATCCATTTGAAATCTTTATCCACTAACAGGCAAACCAAATATATGATACATTCTGTTAAAAAAAGTGCCACACCATGTTCAGGCAGTTTCTGCTTGTAAAACCAATGCTGTTTAATTGATAAATTATATTTTAACACTTCATAGAATCATAGATTTGAAGTGTCAAAGCACTATAAAGTAATGGATTTTTTGACAAGGATGAATATCTGTTGCTTTCTTTCACCTTAAGGCTGCAAGCATCCAGTTCTGCTGGCTAGTAGATGCCTCAATACATTAATTTGTGGAAGAAAAAAAGTTTTGATTTTTCAGTATAAATTCTTGGTTAAAAAAGCAAATACATCAGAAAAGATTCTGATAGCAATTATATATACAACCTATAGCATATATCTGTATTCAGCAAAGATCTCTGCAACCAAAATCACAGCTGTAGGACAATGCTGCACCTACCAAGATGTCAGCTGATTTTTTTTTTTTTTAACATATAAACTGTTTATAAGATAATCAAGGCTAATGGCTACCAACTAACCTGTGCCACTCATGACAGTCTGTATTTCAGTCCATGGTACTGGCCCTGCTATTTCCAAAGAAATGCTGCTTTCTCCATAGTAGTTGAAGAGAATTGCTGATCCTGGTTCTGTGCTGCAGGTTATGCAGACTGGCCTGTGCTGTTCCACATGATGAGATTGTTCCAAACAAGAAAGGAGTGACATATGAATAGTTTTACATTATCATAAACATAAAATATGCTTTAAAAAATAAAACAACAAAAAACCCATAATAAGACACACAATAAATCCGAGAGAGTATTCAGCGTACATTTCTAGAAATTACTGTTTCCTTGCTGATTGCTTTGGATAGGTTGGATTTGTGTGTTCCTTGTTTTCAACACTGATGGTGGTGTATGTGTCTTGCAAAGCCTCTGTATTAGCTGTCAGTTCAATAAGGATGCACAGATATCCTGTTTGCAGAAGTCTAAGATACCTACAAACCAGTAAGAAATTATACACAATGCTATCAGCTTAAAAATAAATTCTTCAGGTACTATTCACTGTAACAGTACAATAGAAGTAAAATTCCCCTTTTGAATTAATTTTTAAAACAACTTGGATTCACAGAAGTCTATCTTACTGCGTAACTGTCATTTATTTTAATACAGATTTTCAGATCCCAAAGCAGCGTGACCCTGTCTCAATGACAGTTTCAGTTTTAGTGATAGCCAAATGCATGCTTCATACAGCTTTCCGAGCAAAATCATGAAAAAAAAACCCCTATCCCTTAAGTTTATAAAGGTTTTCACCTTGAGTTCTCTAGTACACTTTTGGTTTTTAAAAGGAAAAAAAAAATTGAGGTTAATTCAAGAATTAAATATAAAATTGCTTCTCTTTTTCCAAGTTTGGCTTATCCAAATTAATAGTACATTCCCTTTTCCCAGAACTGATCTTTGTAATTGAAGGGAAGCATTTCAGAGCAGGGGTAAACCAGTTCTATTTCAATAACCTCATATTTGCTCTAGATTATATTGGTTATTCTGTTCCTGCAGAGTTTCAGTGGTTCTGGATAGGAGTTGCAAGATGGTCTAAAATTGCTCCAAACACAGTACTCTTTGGAGAATTGATACTATCAGGGCTATGTAGAACATGCTTCTCCATTCAGTCTGAACAAAAGGGCAAGAGCTATGCATGGACACCTTCCTGCTTTCTCTAACTAAAATTTAAAAACTTAATTTTACCTGCAGGTGTACAATTAAACACTGATTCTGCCAGTTGAATGAAAGACACTCCAAGAATTTCCTGATAGCTCATGTGGCTTGCATGAACAAGGTACTGAGTAGTATCCTTGAAAAGCAGATCACTTTCACCATACTTCCACGACTGAAAGAGATTGAATTCAGAATCCAGTTTGCTTCCCAGAGATTCCTGAACAGAAAAGAAATAAGTTCCACAGCTTGGATCATAAATAGCAAGGTTAATCTGATTACCTTTAGCTTTACAGAAACAAGAAAAAAAAAAAAAACAAAACCCAAAACAGTTTTGCAGCAGCTTGTTTCTCAGCAAAAGTATGACCAGCGTAGAATGGCAACTAGTGCCAAAATTCCCCTATGTAAATATGTAAAATATTTTCTCCATCTTCTGTGTACATTCTTAATTCTTTCCTATTGGACCTGAAGGCACTTTATGTATTTAGTATATAAAGCTTTGGACCTTGAAAGGCATTTTTAGCAGTTGTACATAAGTGATGACATGCTAACATGTTCACCGCTGTCTGTCTTACCTGGGATTTCATTAGAAAGTCATAGATTTTAGTGACCGTGACTGGTCGAGTCATGACTGTGCTGGGGGGAATGGGACCAAGGTTACAGCCTGCCCATTCTGTGACTGCAGCTCGCGTTCCATCCGGACACAAGAGTTCAAAGTCAAGAGGAGTAAAACCTTTTGCCCAGCCTGAGCTGTCCAGATCTGTAAAGAAGATGAAGTGAAAGCAAATCCTTTTAAAAATGAAAGCAGAAGACAGAGTGAATCTCATGCAAAATGTTGAAAATTGAGAAGAAGTTCAGTTAAGATGTTCAAAACAATTGCAATGTGCTATGTGGCCACATAAAAAGCAAGGTTTTCACTGAGGAAAATAGGTCAGTGAAATTAAGCTGCACCTGTCAACTACAAACCAGAGTAATATCAAGACATACAAAGAGCTCATCCTGGCTCATTTTCAGCTGTAATCCAATCACTTCCTGCAAACAAAGCAGTTCATCCTGCAGGGCCTTTGCTTCCACAAAGATGCTGCTCATTGCTGCATAAATTCTTAAGGGCCTGGAAACCCACATCTCTCCACTTGATCCTAGAGAGATTCATCTCAGAAAAGTCTCTTCTGCTACTGAAATTGCCTAAAATAGAATGTCAGTGTGCTTCATCAGACTGAACAAAACATGGCTTCCCTTTCTCTTCAACTCTATGAAAAGGCAGCATATATTGGCTGTTAGAAGTAGTAGGCGATTTAAGCTACTGTCACCAGAACCATTTTCATCAACAGAAGCCAATTGCTAGACTATTGCAAAGATCAGTATTTCCCGGAGGAAATTAAGCAGCTCACAGTGTGTTAACAAGTTTTAGAAAGAAAGGTTTTTGAAATATTTTCAGTCACAAACACAACTTCATGGACCTAGATGAAACCTGTAAAAGCTGATCCTCACAAGTGATGGTTGCTGTGTGGGAAGTAACTGATGCTATTGAACATTCTCAAAGGAAAAGAGAATATCTGCATCTCACTCTCTATGTTCTGGAGCAGGTTAGAGTGTTCCAGGAAAGCTACATCTCCAAAGCTTCTTCCACTGGGATTGCCAACTAGGCACCTAATGCAGAAAAAAAAAAAAACCAACAAGATATCAGATATAGCCACTATATGATGACTGACATTTGGACAGTCATCTGAAGCTAAAACAGGAGCAGCTGGAAGTATCCCTCTCATGTCTAATTGGTTCTTATATGGAACAAGTTAGTATTTCATCCCTTTCATTCCTTTAAGTGGCTCAGAAGTCCAAGTTGTGGCACAGTGTGTGTGCAGTCTCACCTGTGCCTAGGCAGGAAAGAGAATGTAATGCAGTTAAATGCTTTGTAAATATTTTATAAGAGTGCTTTCACCTTTAATATTCTTCTCTGCCTCTGTCTTCATCTATTTATCTTTTTCTAATATTTCCAGTCTATTTACCTCCTGTACCCTACACTACTTCTTGCTATATCGCCTTTGCTCTCTGACCTCTATCTTTCATTCCTTCTCCTTCATGAGTCAGTACCAATGTTCTAAGCCTTACATACTTGGAAGCACGGTTGTGCTCTGGAAATGGTTTCATGACTATTTTAAATCACCCATCAGATGACCAACCCATAGCAACTGCAAAACAAAAGATATTTTAGCAAAAAATTTAGTCAGTTGCTTAACAAAAACATACAATAAAGACAACAAAAAATTAAAAACAAGAAAACAAACAAAACATCCACAAACCAAACAAACAGAACAAAAAACCCCAACCAAACAAACAGACAAAAAAAGAAAACAACCATCAGCAAAATAATAAGCCAATTGTGGTTATTGCTTCTGCATTTCTGACTCTGCCAATAAGCTTACCTGAGTGCTCCCATATTGCCATAGTAACGTTCATTGTGACTTGCAGCGCATCTGCTAGATACTCGAGCCCCTTCTACCTCAGTGTCTCCAATGCACACCTTGCACAGGTTTCCATCTGCTCCTGGCATGCAGCCCTTCCAAAAGTAATTCTGATAAACTAAGTGAGGAAAACTGAGGTGAGATTAAGGCAAGGTATTCCAAAGCCTCTTCATGATGGTAAAATCCTCATGGCCCCATATCCATTTTACTCCCAAATCTGGGGCTTCAGATTTCCATGGTCTAGTCAACAGATAACCCAGAGCAGCCCTTACCAGAGCCAATGTCACAGTTCCCAGTATCATTCTCCAGAGCTCCGACTGTGTATCTGGAAAGAAGTAACCATCCTCCAGGGCTATACAGGTGACTGTGGCAGGACCGCCTTCCCCTAAGGTTATGGATGTTGATCTGTTTGGTGTTTTTCTTAGCTAGGGCAACAGCATAAACAGGTGGCAGTGCTGTAAAACAATGACAACAACCAGCTATACTAAGGCAATTAAGTATTCCAGGCAGTACAGCCCCCCTCTTCCCTCCCTCATCCTGTCACTGTATCTTCAGTTATAGTAGAGGACCTGCATTCTTTGCTTAGCCACAAACTCTTGTCCTAGCTGCCCAGCAATACGAACACACATAGAAATTTTCTCAAACCAGTGTGCAAATACATTCCCACAGAAATCCTAGTGTCAATCTCAGGAATATCTAAAGCGTCTCAAAATTTTCCTGTTACCTTTGAGCTTAAGATGAATTAGTTTCCCTGCTTCCTCCATGCTCTCAGCAGCTGGGGCACAATCTCCCCCTGGAGAAGAGAGACAGCCATTAAGGATCTGGCAACTGCTGCCATTCCCATTACATGGCAGCACCCCATCAAAAACCTTGCAATCCTCCTGAGCCATCTCAGCATCTATGTCCCTCTTACAAAGGGGATATAACAAACAGCTAAACCAAATGCTACAACCAGTTAGTAGAAGAGCTGGGAAGAGTATTTGGACATACATGTTGATTCCTGCTTCCATCACAAAACATCACAAACTGGAATTTTAACCGTAGTGTCAATAGTACTTCTTTTGATTCCCTCCCTTCTTGCTAAGGTGACAGGAGAACTTACCATAACATTCTGCAGCTACAGGCACCAATCCACACCTCCCTGCAATGTAGGCATGTGTTGCATCCAGGGTGACTGCATCAGCCTCACTACTCTGCCAACAGCATAACAGAAAATAACAAAACCAGGATTTTAATGAATTGTGTAACCAAGCAGCTGTACTTCCCCACTGGCTGGAAATTCCCCTACATAAATTCCCCCTCATTCCTACTGGTTCCTGTACGGTACAAGATGGTTTTCCACTTGTGCAGCTCAGACAAGGACGTAAGATGCTCTGCACAGTCTTACATATTCTGCGCAGAGGGAGTGTCCTACCTTGATCATTTCAATGCATTTGGTCATGGAATTTGCTTGGACACAGACTAATGGGTCAGATTTGATGCTTAGTGCCCACTCTTCACATTTGCGAAGCTCAGCATCACTGATGCAGCACCAGCGCACAACACTGTTGTCCAGATTGCTCCCTGAAACAGAAGGAAGGAGCACAGTGTGACCATGTCACCTATGCACCAATCTGTTCTTTGTTAAGGGGGAATTTAGGTCTATGCACTTCTGGCTGGCAGGGAGAAATAAAAATGGAAAGAGAATTTTTTCTTCCCTTTCCTTAGCTACAGTCTTCTGGAACGCTTCTCACCTTCGTGGCCTAGTCCCTTAAGGAGTGCTACATAATCCAGACCAAGGACATAAGCAATCTCTAGCTGCTCCTCAAGAATCTGCAGGTGCCGAGTGGCATCCCGGAACAGCAGGTTCTTCCCCCCAAAGGGTGCTGAAGTGAAGAGTTCAAATCTGGCTCTTTCCTTTCCTTTTTGCCCAAAGAGGTGCTAGGACAAGAACAACATTTTTAATTGCAACAAATCTACTCATCCTTCCAGGCAGCCTCATCCTTCCATCCCTTCATATCCATGGTTTGTAACATAGCACTCAGGGTTCCCTCATATTGGGACAAAAAACACTGCAGTGAGTGGATGGTTCCAGTCCTAAAAGCATTATATGATTCACTTTTTTGAAGACCTTTTACCCATCTTAGATATTCCAATTTATTGGGCTGTGCTCAACATCTCCTACTCTGGAATGGCAAGCAAGGGAGTATAGCTGAGTGAGAAACATGCGTAATAAAGAGCAGTGCAGTAGAAGGGTGCAAGATATCTTGTGGTTTATGATGGGGAAGTACCATGTGCAAAATAGTTCCATTCACCCTGATGGTACTGGAAGAGAAGAAAGCACCGAGAGGCGTACTGGGAACACTGCCATTGCTACGCACGGGGGAACACAGCTATGTGTTAATAAGTGCACTGACAAAGAATTATGAAGATCCCCTGATAAAGAAGAGATTTTGTATAACTGCTATTTACCAAAGTCTGCGTGGCACCACAATCCAGCCCACTGCATTGAATCATTCACTGTCTAATGGGCAATTTTAAGAGACAAATAGCTGCATATATTCTTTAAATTTCCATTTAAATATACATTTCAATTTCAGCTTCAGATAGATTCCTGGATGTCAAGGTAACAGATACTATTTATAAGCTGAGAAAAAGAAAGGAACAAATGTGAACCCTGCCTGAAACTACACATCTCCCTCAGCTAAATAAGAATTCACCTAAGTTCCAGGGCATGATGAACATCATTAAACATTTTCTAGTTTGGGTGTTATGGCATCTTCCCTTTCTTTACTTATTTATTCTCAGCCTTCTAGAGAAGAACACTTTAGTGAATAGTAAAACCTTCTCCCAGAAGCAAATTCAGGATCCTTCCCCAGAACAAACTATTTTTAGTGTTTTGTTCACAGTAACTCTAAATTTCTCAAGAAAGATGACAAACTGGGTGGTAATCTCTACACAGAGATTGAAGAAGAAACTGTGTCTGCAGATACACAGCTTATAAATATCCACTCACTTGGATTGTGCTAAGAAATTTGTTGGTGATCTTCTGGAAGTTGTGGCGAGTGATGATGCCACGGCCGGGCCCCCTGCCCAAGTTACAGCTGCTGTATTGATTCAGCTCAGCTGTAGTCCCATCAGGACATAACAGTTCATATTCCTGTTGTTCTGACTCTGAAACAAGAGGACACTTATGTGTCTATGAAGGGAGACATGACTTGGGAGCAGGCACAGATATAGAAGGTAAAACATTTTTCAGAGGAGGTTGCTCAAAGATTATGAAGGCAGCACAGTGTACCAAGCACACCTGGAAGAGTTGTCTTTGATATTCTCTCGTCTTGAAGAGAGAGGGCTCAGCCAGAGGTACTCCAAAACACTCTAAGCTGTACCCCTATAAGTATGTTTGTTTAAAAATATTTGCAAATACTACTGCTAACCACCTTCAAAAATGTCAGTACAGAGCTCGACTGAGTTTTTTTTTTAAAAAGTAGGTATACAGAACTGCATATTCTAGCACCACAATACACTGAATTTTAAAAGGACTCATAACTCAGGCAATGCAAATACTGGCAGCTGCATCAAAGACTTTAGGCTGAAGAAATCACCTGTATAAAAACATCTGTCCATTCCAATTCTAAGAACCTCCTGTGAGCACTTGCTCTTTCCTCTTCTGTTTCCTCCTCACTTTTGTGGAAAGCCGAGAAATACCACTGAAGTGCTTGCAAGAATTGAATTTTCCCCTCAAAACAACAAAAATATGGGATATCCCTCAAACTCCCATGCAGGAAAGAGCCCAGCCAGAGGTTAAAAGGAATCTGAGTTTTTAGGATTACCTGTGGCACTCTTAATTGTTAGATGATCTAAAAATGCAACATCTGCCACTCCATTCTTCAAGCATCTGCAAGAAGACAAATGCCATCCTGTTAACACATCACCTGGCTTTTCCTGTCTCAGAAGTTCTTTTACTGCAAAGTTAAATTCAGTACCAGTGTCAGAGCTCACCTGAAGGCTCCCTCAGAGTCATAGAAGGGTTCACTACTGCTTGTTTCACAGAAGTGGTTCTTGTCTCTGACATAGGATTTTTGTCCTTGGCAGAGAGCACACAGTCGAGGAGCAGCAAGACCAACCCCAGGGATGCAGCTTGCATTGAAATACTCACTGACAACTGAAGATGTAACAGGGGGGACAGGGAACAAAAAAACACATCAAAACAAAAGAAATAAGTCAAATGGCTAAAAACCAACCAAAGAAACAAAAACCCACAACAACACAGAAGAAGGAAAAGGGACCAAACAAACACATCATGGATATAACTAGGACTATGGCGCTTTAATAAATAAATAAATCAGCAAATCTGGCATCATAAAACCATCTTTGTGCTGGTTAGATATTGCAAAGATTTACTCCCTGTCACATACAGAACACAAAGATTTCCTGTTTTGGTAACAATTCCACTGCTTTGAGATCACTGGAAAAGCTCTGAAAAGAGCTAAGAGTCAGTATCAAAAACACTTCAAGAGGCTCTCTCATCCACAAAGCCCTTCAGTTTCCACATAGCTCAATTAATTCTATATCTGATTGCACTTGACTCGCTGAAGGTAAAGACAGCCCTATGGCTCCTATCACCCACCTTGGCTTAGAGGTTGCGCCTCATCCCAGGAAAGATCACCTCTTTCAAGGAGAAAGCCAAGTGGAATATTCCAGCCTGATGTCCATCTGGCTCCACTGTGGCAGCTGCGCACACCTCGTAGCCTCTGGATATCCAGAGTTCCTCGCTTGGCAATGGCCACAGCAAACACACAATTTCCTGTGATAGGACAAAATATGTAACAGAAATAACTAAATCCCAGTTCTACAGCTTCCATCTGTGCACAGGAGTTCAACTGCTTCTGTGAACTTGCCTAAACAAAAAAATTCTTAGGCATATGAAACATAGGTACACATGCCTGCAACTTTATCACATAATGGCTACATGGCACCTTGTCAGACTGAGCGATGCAAGCGATGTACAAAGCAAGAATGTAAAATCTGGTAGATAAGGCTTACAAGATCATCCAGCTCCATCATCCAATGCAATTGCTTCTCAAGAATTTTGAACATTTGTAGCACACTGTTTAGGTATCGTAAATGGAAGGGACTCCTTTGTTTTATCCTATCCACCACCCTAAACATACCAATTCCACTATGATTTCATGGTTCTTTGGCCAAATCAAAATAAACTTCTGTTTTCATACTATCCCCTTATTAGTCTTCTCCTACATCCATCTACTAATTTGGCTTCCTTCTCAAGATTCATGTCCCACAAGTACTTTCTACTGTATGCTCAACTTTGGCTTGGACTTGTTTATCCTTGCCTTATAAATCATCATTCATTCCAGAGACTGTTCAGGTCTTCCAGGAATGAAGAGGACTCTTATATAACAAGATTCTCCACCTTATATTCTTGTCTCTTTAGGGTGAGAAAGAGAGAATTAATTAATGAGAGAAGCTAATGTTTTAAAGAACTGCTAGTAAAGAGCATGGTATAAGAATTGACACAGATGGAATAGACCCCTCCTGATTCCCTACAAGGTACATGTGTAGGGTACTAGTACACTAGGGCTGCAGGCAGGGGCAGATACAGGCAATTTGTCAGAATGACAGTACCACAGGCAGAAAGG
>JANIJG010012166.1:0-56274 GCA_024611175.1 Megaceryle torquata
AAGTGCAGTTAGTTAGAAGTACTGAACTGAAAAGTAAAATCACTGAACAGAATTAGTTCTGTTCTCACTCAAACCAAAACAACACATGCACTTGAACAAATGGGAAAAAAAAAAAAAAAAGAAAACAACAAACCCAAAAACTCCTTTGTCTTCCATCCTTCAGAAGAAAAAATGATATTTTATACTTGCTTCTGTGTGTATGTGTGCACACTCAAAACCTCTTGTTTTCCTCTTTTAGCCTCCTCTTACGGGCATGCATTATTGAAATTGTAAAGGCTTCATTATCTGGTTTGCATTCATTTCTTGAAGAGCCCAGCCCTATAATGTAATGAAGTATAACTGCTGTGAGGACTATGGCTCATTCAGATCGTTTTGATAATGGTTTGATTTCTATCACTTCTGACCCCATGTTATTTGACTGTTTCTCTTTTGTTTATGTGAGTTGATAACTCGCATACTGCCACTCATGGCTACAAAGAGAAGGTGACTAGAATTTCATATAAACTTATATCAGTTCAGTGAAGGTTTTGGATATTGAGATAGGTTCTTTTAATTGGATGGCATTTGAGGATGAGCCACCATAAAGATGGAGAATTGGTGACACAAGTGCTGCACAGCCTCCCACATGTGAGGCAGTGGCTTTTTGTAACAATACAAACTCATTGGTGTGTTCAACCTGGAATAGTTTGGCTGCCTTGAGTTCAATTTGTGGGGATTTGTTCTTGCCTTCCAATAAGGAGAAGTCCTGTCTGCTTTAATTGGGTGAATCCTTCAGGCCCAAGGTCTGTGCATGCATGCAGGCTGTGACATAGCTCCTCTGAGGAACTTTTTGTAAAACTATGGCATTTTTATGTCTGTGGCAGCCTGCGTACTAGGGGGAGACACTGCAGTGAAAGAACAGAGAAGAGAAAATTAGTTTATGGGACAGGGATTCCCTCTTAAAGTATTCCAAGTAGCAAAGTCCTTTTCATGAGGAAAGCTTAAGTCAATGCTGTGATACGTTTGATTTATTATTTATGGTTTGTCTGAGTTAAGAATCTTGTGATCCTGGCCCTTTGAGTCTCACAAGGTCCTCTTATTCCTCTTAAGCTAACTGTATTTCTTATATCCCACAGGCATTCCAAACTGTTTAACCTTGATTATTAGTCTAACCTACTGATGTTTGTCTTACTGATTTTTATATCCCGATAAAAAGCCTGTAATCTTTGAAAGCTATCAACCAACTTTTTTGACCTTGTTCTTTACACAAAAGGATTTTCACTGGTTACAAGTAGCAGGCAGAACCCGATTTTACTTTTATCAGTTGTTGTGTATGCTTCCTGTAGTTTGTTGCATTTCTTTGTTTATAAAGTCTTGCCATATAATGTATTCCTTGTGGTTACGTTTCCCTAGAATAGTTTTATAACTAAAACCTTTTCTTCCCTCTTGTTAGAGTTAGGTAATGAAGTTTACTGTTGGTGCTTGGGCTGTTCCTCCCTTCCCTGGGAAACAGACAAGTCATACGTGCATTGAGACTGGTACACCATTTATAGTAACCTGTACTGAGGTCCTAGCAAAACATTTTCATATAGCTACTAATTAAGTAGTAGATGGTGTATTTGGAAAAAATTCTTCACTAAAAGGGTTGTAAAGCACTGGAACAGGATTTCCCAGGGAAATGATTGAGTCACCATCCCTGGAGGTATTTAAAAGATGTGCAGGCCTGGTGCTTGGGGACATGGTTTAGAGGTGAACTTGGCAGTGTTAGGTTTATGGTTGGACTTGATTCTATGGTTCTATGATTCTAAGTTGTCATAAAAGTTATGGTACAAGCTTTAGTGAATTATCATTCCTTCCAAAGGTTATATTTTGTGATGATTTTTGGGCATGTGACATCTCAAGATACTGAACCTTTGGATTCTACTGCAGTATGTCAGTCCTCTTGTCTGCAAAATGTGTGACTAAAGTGGATTAACACATTCTTACATAAGATTCTTGTTAGTACAAAGGTATCTGCACATATTCACTTAGGCAGTAGTTCCCTTTGGTTTAAAGTGCTATGTCTTATCCCCCTCTTTTGTTGTTGTTGTTCCTTTTCTGCAGAGAACTAATACAGTATGCATGTGATATACCTGGAAAATAATTTCAAGTATTAAGGACCCTCGTAACAAAACCTGTATCTGTTATTATAACTTTTTCTTTTTTTTAATGAACTGTAAAATATGTTTTGACTGAAGATGGGTCTGTCTGAAATGTTTCATTACTTACATGAAACTTGTCTATATACGATACATGAGTTAAGATACGTAACTCCTGTATTCAGTAAATCTGATTAACTGAATTTGATCCATAGCCAAAATCTTTGAACAGATCATCTACTTCCTGACTGGCTTTTAAGTTAACTTCCAAAAGTTTTTCTCAGTAGGTCCTGTTTGAGTACAGTTTATGCAATAATTTCAATTTCTATGTTGTAGATGAAGAGTGAAAATCACAGATTTGAATTGCTCTCAAGAAACTTTTGTGCTGAACCCTTAGACCTCTCTCAGACATACCAATTTGTAACTTTTTCTGAAAAGCTTGTTTAAAAATAACAAACACAAATTCTAGAATAATTGTACAGAATGTTTTTAACCAGGTTTGATGTTGTTTATTCATTTTATACAAGATGTTGTAACATGATTGTATTAAATGCTGAATGAAACTGTTTGCATGACCTAACTGTAGAATGAGAGTCCTGCTCTGGTTCAGTCCACTGTCATGTGAAGGCTATTTCTGACTATAAGAAATGCTTTCAGTACTAATGCCTCTAAAATATTACTCCAAGTAACATAAACTATGAAATAATTTCCTTCTCGTGATTTTGGTTCGAGTTTCCCATTTCTGTCTAGATACAGTTAAAGCTTTCTGGCTGTAATGTAAAATACCAATACATACAGAAAGCATAGAATCTGTCTACAAGTATTCAGCAAACAGTGGCAATGAGATCTTCATCATCTTCAAATTCTTAGAATTAGTTTTATTTCCATCTTCTTTTTGGTATGAATTGCACATTAAAAGAGGCCTCCTTTTCCTAAAAAGTATGTATAGTATTAACTTGGCATGACTATTTTTTTGTGTGTTTATCTAATCTTGGAATATCTGAGCCACCTGGCAAAGGAACTTTCTCCCTGAAAAAAAGAGAAACTAAGCAGACAGATATATTTCCTGCCTAGGAAAAAGCTGAAATGTTCTCGACGTTGAAACTTTCACATGTATTTGGCAAGTGCCTGCAGTGAAGTTGAAGGAGCTTGACAACAGTTTTCTCTACAGGTAGCAATACATTATGCAGATAGAAACTCTGTTAGCTACTTCATGCATGCAAGCACGTGTGTGTGTGTGTGCGTGGAATATGACTACAACAAATGACACCAAAAACAAACACAGGAAAGGGATGTGGAACACTCTGTATGGGGGGGGCAGGAAGACACAAAGATTTCTCATTCTTTGCCACTCAGACTTTGGCCTAGGTTGTACAGGCTATTTGACCAGCTTATTAAAGCTACGTTATTCCAATCAGTTCCTTAGCACATTCGTTTGGTTTTCTAAGTTCTTGTAAAAATAAACAGTTTCCTTCCCTGTATTTCTTCTCATGAAGTGGAGTTTCTCAGTCATTATTATTGATTTTCCAACAACACGGTGAAATGCAGTATCATTCTGTTTATGGTTATATCTATTTGTGTTATGCAGCTGCTTTTCTGTTACTAGAATAGAAAAAAGCATTCAGGAGGAGAATGCTGAAAATGCTTCCAGTGCTTTTTCTACTCAAGCTAACAGCTATTTTACTGTAGATAAAATAAATGTGTTCTGAATACTTAATCAAGTTTTAAGAACCTGTAATCAAGTTAAAGCATATCCATAACATATTAATTTAAAATTAAATAAAAATTTGTTATTTCTAATAGATATTTTCTTAGATATTGGTTGAGTTTATTTGTAAATCAGTTCTAGAAAAAGATATTTTTCTCTGAGATCATAACTTCTCTTGAAAGAGAAATATAAACTGTACTCCTTATAGATAGTAATCTGTAGCTCTTAGAATGCTTTCCTAGATATTTTCTGTAGATTTGCAGTCATCTATTCAAGGAATTGGATAATCAATAAAATAAAAAGTTCTGACTTTTAAAATTGCATGAGAAATGAAACCAAGTTGCAGGAGTGTTTAACAAAGCAACTTGACAAAGGGCTTAATCTACATCTCAGTGGTTTGAGACTTCTTGGGAAGCTTATTGATCTCACTTTTATGGCCCCAGTTGTTAAACTTTGAGTCTCTGAAGTGAGTCTCCTGTGGTTCTGGGTTGGTAATCTTGCAGAACTATGCATGATTCCTTTGCAGAAAAGGTTATAGTAACTTTCATCTAACCTGTGTTACCAAAATTCTCACCAAGATAAATTAAAGAATATTTGATGGATCAAGGAAGAGGTTCAGAACAGCTGATGATTAAGGTTTTGGTCTTTCTGCTGGAGTCCATTACAAATTGATGCTTACTAGCAGCTGAGATGAAGTTCTGTGAAAATAGTACTTGTCCACTGGACGTTTGGAATTTTAGTACACCGGCTGATCCGTGCTGGCTGCTGAATGGACAGTGAGTAAGCAGTTGCTGCAATGCTATGGGTATGCTACCAGCAGCCCTTCTGTGTGCCACTGGCCTGTGGTGAAAGGCATAGATTTTTGTAATGATATAGTGAGAGTTTAACTGCAGTGGGTAAAGTTCTGTACTGGTGTAAAAGGCATATTGCTGTTTACTTAAGCTCTTTTTGAGTTGATGCTATTTAAACCTCTGGCTCTGTATATTGAAACTAGTACAATGAGACCCAAGTGTGTACTTAAACTTTCCTTTGAGGGCTGTACTGGCTGATACAGAGCACAAGCTTGTAACAGGTTTAGCTTCTGTTCAGCTTCTATTAAAGTCCTTGTACCTTGATTCATTTCCTGACATAGTAGTTTCCATACGTACTGGTTGCATAGCTTGTGCACCATATAATGTTACAGAAGAATGCCTGTATCGATTAAAACATTTCTAAGAACACTTTCTTACATACTGAGATACTGGCATGCATTTGGCCACATGTAGAGCAGAGAAAACAGTGAGTTTTATAAATGGAAAAAAAGATACCTTTATAAAAAGCACTACTTGAAAAATAGTATTATAATTATTTAAATGTGGGGAAAACTGTTCTATGTAAATTTTGCATTTCTTAGACCTAAACCAGGGAGTTAGATGGAGATCTGAAGAGTCTAATTTATCATAATTTGGGGTTAAAAAAAATGTAAATCAACAAGAGGCTTTTTTGCCTACTTTGAAGTGTGAGTATTCTACATCCTGTGTACGTGAAAAACGTGATTTTTCTTTTCCTGTTCACCATTAGTACTCTTTTGTTAGCATTGCCTTGGTCTCGATTCAGATTGTTGCTTGTACCTTAAGTCTTGTTCTACCCTTGAGTATTGTTGCAGTCGAATATGACAAACTTGAAATCTGTTGTCCAGTTGATAATCTGGCACTTCAGGATATGATGTTTAGAATACTCCATGTACCTCAGTGGTCTTATAACACTGTTTTATAATTTGTAGTACCTTATGCTAATGAAATCTTCTGTGCACTGATCAGGGGATAATTACCACCAGCATTTGGTGGTGCTTTCATATGGGAATGTCATTAGTCTTCCTGGTCTTCACCAAGACTGCAGTGAGATGGTTTGTGTCCTCATACCAATCTATTGCCCCCATACCAGTCTCTCCCTATTTCTCAGCAGTGCATTTATGTGGCTGTGTAGTGAACTGGCTGACAGACTTTTGTGTCTGTAAATGGCCTTCTGGCATTTGACTGTTCATGTTTCAGAATGACAGTGTTCCCAAGCTGTCTTTACCTTTTAGACACATAGGCTGGGGAAGAAGGTTGGAGATGGATAAAGATGCTGCTTTCAGTGACAGTGCTGGCTTGGGGTGTATGAACGTCAGCATAATTTAGAAGATTGTGTTCTTATTGCTTCTTAACCCTCTGCTACCCTAATATTGGGTAATGCTCTATCCAGTAGGTCAAATGGCCCCAGTTTTTATCTAGCAAATTACTGTTGTTCTTCCAAAAAGACTTACTCTCTGTAAGTACTATCAATATACATTTTTGGTTGTTTATCCAAATAAAAAAAAATAATCCTTCTCGCTGTATAAGTTCTGTATAAACCCAGATTTCACGCTGTTGATTTGGCTGTGTATTATGGAAAGAGTTTTTTAATGAAGGTATACTCCTGCCCTTTCACAAGCTATGGAGTATTTTTAAATATGCCACCCACTTTATTCTTTAAATAACGGAAATCTGACATTTCATTTAAAAGGCTGCTGATGCAGCATTGTAGTTTGGCAGAAATTGCTCTAGGAACTTTTTATTGCTCAATGTATTCACCTTCCATGTACTATGGGGATCAAGCCTATTGCTCAGGACAAAAATCCTAGTCCAGTCCACAGAAATGCAGGAATAAGACCTTTTCATTGTTTATTTTGTACTGACCAGCTCTGTCATTCTTGCATTTGACAAATGGAAGGAGAAATCAGTCTCAAATCTTATTAGTATTATTAGTATACTGTATACTTTTTTTTATGGTGCTATTATATTCTCTCTTGGCTTGTGTGTGTGGCTGAGTGCACTGCTGACAGTTGTCCAGTTTATTATGGTGTTAAGGCCTTTATTTACCTATTAAAATTTATGTAGAATATAATGTAAAGTACACCAGTGTTTGAGTTGTAAAATGAATGAAAAAATAAATGGGGAAAGTTAGTAGAAATTCTCCAGAATGCCACATACCAGATTTCATGGATTTGGTGATACTTTTCTTTTTGATTTGGCTTGTGTCTGTCTCTTTTCTTCCCTATGTTGTGTAATTTGAAGCATGTTTTCTTTGTCACTATTACCTAATTATTGCTATTACCACTGCCTTCTCCTGTTCCACATCCTGAAAGACTGAAGGGCTAATCATATTGTGCCCTCTTTTCATTTGGCTTTCAGGAGCTATGCAGGCAGCATGTGTGTTTTCTGTTCTGCTCAGCACTGGAAACAGCCTTCCACTAGACTGTGAAGATTTTAGTGAATATAATATCTTTTTCAGCAGATATGTTAAAATTCATCTGTCTCTCAATTCAAAGTATGCTTATTTGGGGTTTGTTTTTTATGTCATTGATTGAGCTGGATTTCAGTTATATGTAAGAATTGTTTTGGTGGTTATTTGCTGTGCTCAGAAAAAAAAGCAAAATCTTCTTATTCCAGACTTCTGAATAGCTTTTACTTTTTTTCTTCAAACATCTTGTCTTTAAGGTGAGATTTCACCATATGACTTGAAATTTTTTCACATACATTGCACTGAAGCTTTACCTCATGAGTTCACATCCCCCAAAGTGTTCTTTTGAAATTCCTCCTCATGTCTGTGTAACGTGTTTCTTTATTACATCATTTTGGAAATAACCTTATTTACTGAACTCATTGACTTTTAGAGTTGGACTGAAACAGAAATCATCGTGCCCCACCCACCCAACAAAAGCAGATGGATTTTTTTTTCCTGTACAATTAAGTTGAAGTCGAGGAAGTCTCTGAATGGTGTATGCATAGTTGTGCTGAGTCTTTGTTATAATCAGCTAATAATAGATGTAAGATGAATAAGAACCTTTCTGTTGTTGTTGCTCGCCACCTAATTATCAAAACGGGTGATTTCAAGCAAGGAATTTGTGCCTTCAGAAGGCCTTGCATCTATTTCTTTATCACATCAATACATTTCCCAGATCCTCTTTCTTGTCTTTTTTTTCTGATATGGCTTTTTCAACTGACCTCAAGCAACTGTCTGTAATGATTGAGGCCGTTTTTACTGAACGTCTGACTCTCAGTGTTGCACAAGCTTTGAATCTACAGAAAATGAAAGTAGCACATTGAAGAGGTGAGTAATTGCTGAGTGTCCTATAGTTAGTTTGTCTGGATCTGCAGATTTTTTTCCCTGGACATTATTTGCACTAAAAGTGACTTCCATACTTTTGCTGAAGTATAAGTTTGCTACTTTAAATTGTGTCAGTGGGCTTTTAGAACTTGGGAAAGCTGAGCAGAGCAAGATATCAAATAAATCTGAATTTAGACAACTTTTTTAATACTATCTTCTGAAATTTCTGGTAAACCCATGCTAGCTGTTGTCTTTGCATAATTAAGCTGTTTATTTTGTAAGCTTACTTTTTTGAGTCCCTCTTTGAACTTTCATTGTATACAGATTTTAGGTGTCTAATTGTGTATGTCATAGGAGCTAGACTTCCAGACTTGAAGCAGTAGTTGGTTTTGCTTTTTAATGAAGGAAAAATCCTGCCAATTCTGAAGAATCTTACAGGGTAATCGGTAGAGGAATATCTGGTGGTAGTGACAGTGAAGTTTTTCTTAAGGAGTCATTAAATTAAGTGGTTGGGTACTGCTCTCTCTAAAGTAAAGCAGACTTGATTATGAAGAGCAGGAATAATGCAGTTAGTGGGAGAGAGGTTAGGAGTTAAGTCAAACCTTACCTATGGGAAAACCAACTTAATTTCTTTACTGTCTTGAAGATTTCTCAGCTATGGAAAATTAAATGAAAGTCACTCATGAAATGAAAGTCATATGCCAAAACAACAGTATGCAATAGTAATTTTGGATTTAAGTAGATATTATAAGGGCACAAAAATTATTTCCAAAGCATCCTTTGGACTTAAAACCTCAAGTCATATGTTGAGTCCAAACTGTAGGATACATCTTTTCTCAGCATTAAAACAGCAGCCTAACTTGGAGTAAAGCCTGGGAGCTATTGAGTATTAGAGATCTGTAGAAAGAAATATCATCTCCCTCTGAAATACAGAGGGGAATGTTACTGAAAAAATAGATTCTTTCTTTTGCCAGGCTATCAGCAATAGGCTTTGGGTTTTTTTTCCCTGCCTCTCATCAGAGATAGCTATACTTTGCATGGTGGTTCAAATACAGGTTTGTCTACTTCTTGCACTAGAGTAGGAGTGTAAGCCAGTAGGCTAAGATATGATACAGTGGTAGGATAGTCTGCATTGTACCCTCATGGTTGCAGCTTACAAAGCAAGTGGACAGCTCTGAATGTTGAAATGTTTTAAGGTAATGCCTTAAGTAGTTATCTACAGGTTATCTGTCAAATTCCAGCTGTAAAAAAAATAAAAAAATAAAAATCAATGGATCCAAGCAATACAGAGTTTAAAAGAAAAAGCCTTTTTGAACCAACTTATCTTTTAAAGATGTGTTTGCCAGCACATTTCCCCAGTGAGGAGAAAGGAATGAGTATTTTCATAATATTAGAAAATCTGTTTCTTTTCCCCCTCTGCCTATCTTTTTCTCTTCATTAGCTATGACTAAACAGTAAAGAAATCCATTCATCTGTGGTAGTGTCAGTATAGTGGTCTCTCTTTCCCTCTCTGCTAGAACTACACTACCGTTTCAAGACCTTTTAAATTCTGCTCAGAGCTGTAAGTGATGTCTTTGGCAGCCTTATGCATTTACATTAACTGCTGGATTGTAATTATTTTCAAATGGATTGTCTGAGAGTGGATTATTTTGTTTTGTTACACATTTATAGATGAGTATTCATGTCTTACTGTTGTGGGTTTAGTTCATATCTTGTGTCTTTACCTAGCTAACATTAACTTGGTTCTTCTAAGATACTTCCTGATGCAGTCAGAGAGAATGGGTGATCAACCTGCCCTGAAGGTCAGAAGAAAATCAGCAAGTAGGAACAATTCCACAAGGCTTGCACCTTTGATACAAAATGTCTTCAAGACCCTTCAGCTAATTAAACATTAGGTAGAGTGTATGGTATACTGCAACCAAATGTCATTCTTGCTATTAGTGAAAGTTCCTTTTGTGGTAAGCCCTCTATCACTGTATTTGTCCTGAGAAGTCTCCTAACTTCCCCTTGTTAGCTTCAAACACAGAGTTTTCCACTGTCACCATTCTACAGAGGGGAATTTACTAATTACCTATCCAATTCTGGAAACCATTTGCATTTAGGGCACTAAAATGGTTTGCAGTAGGACATGTGCTACTGTAGATGTTTGGTAGAGCTTAGGGTGCAGCTACGCTGGAAAGATGTGATCTAGATTATAGCCATAGCAGCTGATCTTCAGCTGTCGGTAGCACCACTTGTCATAACTGGATGTAATTTTTAGAGGGGTTTTTTGATGTTGCAGGGAAGGAGGAAGGGAGCCTTGATGCCCTTACATTGATATTGCTTATAATGCATTTTTATTGTTGAAACACTGGAGAACTCACCTAATACCTAAGCTAATGTGTTTGAATGAAACATGTAAGTCTAACTTAACTGCCTTGTAAATCTTGTACCTGTGATTCAGATTGTGTTTGACAAATACATGGGTACTTCTTTGTATGTGTGGTGTTTTCAAATTACATTAATTTGTCTAGTGTGTGAAGGAGCTTTTAGTTGGTGCACTGCACGATTTTCTGCTAGAAGGGACCTGGTTTTTTTTCTCGTCTTCCATCTATACAACCATGTGCGACCTCTAGACTCATTCCTATTGCAGTGGCAAAGAGAGTGATTAAGATTTATGTGTTCCTTTAGAGAATACTTACTAAAATGGATCCACTTCTGCTTGGTTTTGGAAGACCATTTCAGTTAATGAAAGTGCTTCAGTTTATATGTGTTTTCTAAAGAACTGACTTGTGTTGCCAGCACTCAAAGGAGAAAAGCTCAATGTTTATGCTTGAGAACATGCCAAAGAGCATGTATGGTGGAATTCCAGGACTGTTGAAAGTTTAAGAAAAGGGTAACAGGTATTAAAGATAGCTAAAGAGCTTCAGATTATATAATCCTTGTACAGTTCAGCCAAGTGCAAAATTACCTCACCAGATTTGTGTCTTTTTTTAAATTGATGTGAAAAGATGGAGAGGGACAGAATTACTTAAACTGAGAAAGATCAGAAAAGTGTGGTAGGCAGGTGAGGAAAATAACCCTTTCATGAGGTTCATACTGAAAAATGTAACATTAAATCCATGACAAGGCAAATATAATCTCATTTTATAGTTATATAAGACTGTTTAAAGTGGGTCATCAGTGTTGGGGAAAAACATGCCTTCTCTTTCTAGGCTTTTTATTGTTGTTGTTTTAACGTACAAAATAGGGTTGTGGTGGTGTTGTTTGTTTTGGTTTGTTTTTTTTCTCCTGCCCTTCCCACACTAGAAATAATACTTCCCTCTAGGGACAAAGATAGGATGAAGCTAAATATATCACTTGTCTACTTTATCCTTCATGTTACTTCAGTGGTAATCACTTGTTTGAGATTTACCTTCAGAGATTCTGCCTGACATATGGTGTTGTGCATAGTGAATATATGCAAACATATAGCAATTTAAAATTCATTATTGTATTTTGGTTTTAGTTTACAGATTGCTCTAACAATGAAAGGGATTTTGTAAGCATTAATCTATGCATTTAGGGGAAATTTCACCTTAATTCTGTATCCCATCCCTGGAAACATTCAAGGTCAGCTTGGATGAGGTTCTGACCAATCTGATCTGGTTGAAGATGTCCGTGTTCACTGCAGGGTGGTTGGACTAGATGATCTTTAAAAATCCATTCCAACCCAAAGCGTTCTGTGATTCCAACCCAGAGCATTCTATGATTCCATTATTCTTTTGTGGGATGGAGGAAAAACCCAGCTTAAGACCCTACTTGAAAATTTGGTTTATTTTGTTTTCTACTTTCAAATGATAAACAGGAAAGCTAAGTTTATCTTCTTTGAAAGTACAGCCCTTTTCAGGGAAGGGCCAAGACCTTTGTGGCATAGTTATGGATTTTGGGGTGATGTTTGTTTTTGTGGGTTGTTTTTTTTTTTTTCCGGAAGCACCAGCTACAGGAGTCTGAAGGCCAGACTGAGGAAAGAGGACAGTGATTTTATATATAAGAGGAGAGTGATTGCAAGCTTCTATAGTAGAGTGAGGCCTGAAAGACAACAGCTACAAAGAGATTTTAGTTAGAAAGGGATGTTCTCCTTCAGCAGCCTTTTAGAACTGATACAAAGGGAGGTGCACCTAGGTGTCCTCTAGACATCCAGAAACATAGCCATCAAAAACTTGGCTATGTCTCAAACTCTTTTTTTATGCTGTGTTTTGCATAACTGGGAAAAGACTGAAATGTTCGCTTTCCCATTCACAATGGGAACTATGCAATGATGAGGAACAAGTATATAGTGCTGTAACTAATGTTTAAACTGTATCTCTTCCTTTGATACTCCTCACTGTCACAGTTGGCATAATTGCTTGCCAGAAGTGGGAGTTGTGTCCAAAAAATCCAGCTTGCAACTTCTGATGATTGAGATAATTTACTTTGACTTCCCATGCAGCAGCTGACTCCTATTTATCCAGCTTCTAGTTCATCCTCTGTTTAAATTCTTTATAGGAGTTGACAGTAAGTTTTTTTTTCAGTTCATGCTGAAGACTGCCTATTGGTAAATAAACAGGTAACCATTATAATACACATCAAATGAGTGTTCATTCAGGCTTTATGCAGAGCCTTAGATCAAGTACTTATAGTAAGTCATGATGTCAGTATGCTGAACCAGAAGAGGAGAACTGAATAACAGTAGAAAAGATTCCCACAGTCTTGATGGAAGGGCCAGTTTATCCTGTCTGAAATATGCTAATCAAAATAGCCAGACCAACTTTGTGGTTGAATTAGCAAATTACTTCTTGCCCAACTTACTTTGACTGAAATGTCTAGGGAACACTCAAGTTAATTCCATGGGCATATGTGGGGTGGTGATGACTTCTGTTTGGAGTAGTCTGCTGTCACAGATGGATCCAGAATAGCTCATCTCTTCCTGGCCTCAGCCTGTCACATCTAGAAATTTAAGCCATGCATCCTGAATCACGTGTTCTGTGTGATTTGCATTTATCAAATCACAAAACTGTTTCCCCTTCACTTTCTCTACTCTTTTGACCTCTGCTTCTGCTATCAAAAATGGCTGCTGGTAAACACAAGCACTTTTTTTATCTTCTAAATTATTCTTCTTTATGATCAGGAAGAGTCTAAAAATTGGCTCATACTATGTTGAGAAGCACTATTGGGAAGTAAGAACAAAAAAGATTAAGCTTTGAACAAATTACAGTCACTAAGAGTTCCTTAATATTAGCTCTGTTGTAGAATACTGGGGAGAAAGGGAAAAGAAGGGATAAAGGCATACCCTAATTTGAGCTTCAGGTCAGGCCCTTCTGTAGTCAATACAGAGGATGAGGTTTTTGGGGCTGCTGCTTTGAATCATTCCCTAAGATAGGCTAGGAAGGCTGAGCTCAACAGCTCTTTGCTACTAAAAGATGTATTTTCTCCTTTTCACTTTCCCTAGTTCTGATACGCACCTGGCCCATCTGTTAGACAGCTTGGTTTGCAAAACAAGCAGAAAGCTAATGTAAGAAAAAGGCTTCTTTTGTTTCCGTGATCTGAATCAGCTCATCGAGGGATCTGTTGATTTGGCATATCTAGCACAAAGGAGGGTGTTAGAGTGAGTGGAGTGGAGCAGTAGGATGGGAAGTGTGGAGTGAGATTAGCCTGTCTCCCAGCTCTGAGCCATCATCTCAGCTCAGCTGTCTTGTGTGGCTGGACCCCCTTATGTGAGTCTTGAGGCTTCCTAAAGACCCCAGCTCTCCTCACTGACTGCAGAGGGACAAAGTGACCCACAACTTCCCCTTGTGCTGTGGTGCAACAGTGGCCGCTATTGTGCTATTGTCATCTTTGAACGCTACCTTTTCCTTCCCCTTCCTTTATGCCATGTAATCTTGATTATTTATTTATTTATCTATTTTTTAAATTTCAAAACAGGAGATATGGTAGTCTTAATAAGTCATTATACTTTGTTAGGTATAAAGTAACTAGCTAAATGATGGGAGGGTTTCTGTAGAAAAAAAAAAAGGCTAACTTTAATTTCTCAATTGTTTCAATAGCATCACTGCTATTTGCACTACTGATGCCGCAGTTCTTCACAAGTAGTGAGTATTTTGCTTTAAAGCTATGCTCAAGAAGAACGTACTTAAAATATACTGCTGAGTGAGAGTGTCCTGCCACACCTGTAGCAGTGTCAGACTTCAATGCCAAGCCTAGTGAAGCTTCCTTTCACTTGTATCACATCTGGGTTCTTTGCATTTTGGCAAGCAGTCAAAAACCAATTTATCCCTTTACAGGAATTGAGCATTGCACTCAGAGATCGTAACTCAAAAGACTGTGTCCAGTGTATGGTGCAAAATTAATCAAAAGGAAAGAAAATTAATGACCTGCTGTGGTGCCATCCATAAGGATATCGCTCAGCAGGTGTGAAATTAACTTGCCTTGACTGTGGATTAAATTTAACGGCATGACGTAAAACTACAGAAACTGTTTCTGTTATTACTAGGGAGCAAGCTAGTGTTTTTAAAGATTGCAGCTTAATGAACTGCTTACGCCATACAGTGGATAGTCCTGTGATCTTTTAACAGCATGATTTTAGATTATGTTCCCTAAGAAGATCAAGTATTACTGTATCAGTAGAAATTGTTAAAGGCAGGCTGCAGAAATGTGTTTTTAATTTCTATAATTACTGCGCACCAGATGGTAGACATACACTTTTTTTCCAACATAAGTACTTCAGCTCAAATAAACAGTTGTGATCTTTGTTTATAATTCACCAGATTTTAACCTAGGTGATCAGAATTTCTCTGTTACAACCCATGATGATGACCTTCAAAGAAATATCTTATAGTTACCAAAAAGCCTTTTTTTTTTTTCTGATCTTAATTATGAGGATAGCAAAATTGCCCACTAATGTTAACTACCCACTAAACACTAACTACCCACTAACTTTATGTTGAAATAAGTATCCATTATTAGACCATGTCCTTAAAACTTTTGGTAAATCCTAGTTAATTTAAACATTAGTTCTTAAAGAGAAGTATTACAAAGATGCAAAGTACATTAGAAGTTAATAACAGCTCAAGAGAAATGAGGAAGATAAAGGATTGAGATTTCCCAGTTTGAATCTAAAAGTCTTGATATTCTGACACCTGTTTTATCCTGTGCTCCCTTCTTTATGTGTATGCTCTTTTTTTCTCTGTAGTTGACGTGATTATTTTGGTTTTTAAATGGAGCATATATCACTGTTGGGGAAGCTCCCTTTGACTTCTGCAGTCTCAGTGGATTTATTCAGCAAAAATGAATACGCTGAATATACCGTGTACATCCACCTCTAAAGAGTTCAGAGTCATCTCAGTCCCTTTGAAACTCCTCATGTTTTTGCCCTTGGCAGGAAATAATCATGTATGGTTTCTTCATCTCCTCTCTGCCCTCCACCTTAAATTCTGAATACACCTTTCCAAGAGTTAAGGAAGTTGTATGTTTGTGATTAGGAGGAACACTTGGCTATAACTTGCACGGAAACTTTCTCTGAAGTAGGGCTGGCATGCATCCATGAATATAGTTTCAGGGTAAGGTGTCCTCAGTATATTGACACATGCTTGATTAGCTGGTTTATAAGTTGATTCATTTAACCTCTCATTAAAGACCATCTGTGCTTTGTAAAAGCAGTACCATTTTCTTTAAATATTGCTAATCAGAAGGCCATTAAGAGTGAAGGTCTAATTAATATTTTGCAGTTGTGGTAACAAAGTTCTGTGGATTTTTTGTCAAAAGATAAATCTGACATTAGCATTAATAAGATGGTCTTGATCTGTAACAAGTATGATGTAATTACTGAGAAATGTTATGGTTGTTTTAGAGCTATTCCACTCAGTTGATATGTCACTGGAAATCCTTTCTTCAAGGATAAATCCCTAAGTAGATCTAGGATCACAGGATCTGTATTGTTCTGGAACTTAAATGAAGAGCTCCCTAGTTCTTTTGAAGAATAGTCATTTGAGTAGAGCTAACAAGATGTTTTGGAAGTTTCTTCTTCCTTTGAAAAGAAACATCAGTCTTGGTACCCATTTCAAAATGAGGAGGTAAGCAAGCCATGGAGGTCTAATGCTTTGTAACGTGATAAACATTAACAGTGTGGGTCAAGCTTTTAACAGCAAACAAAAATGATTACTAGAACAGTCATATTTCACCTGGAGCTTCGGGCTGCTGCTTTTTCCTGCATCAGAAAATGAATGTTCTGAAATGAGTGTCTAAAGAAACTTGCTCCTAAGGTTTAGCATGTAATGTGATTTCTTGCAACTTTGCTTATATTGAAATCAATATTGGGATACCGTGTTCAGTTGCCTGCCTGTAATTTGGGTTTTACATTACTGGGTTTATTTAATTGTCCTCTTCCCTGTCTCTTGTTGATGGATTTTATAGACGTCTAAGCTTTTATGATTAATTGTAGCCCCAGGAGAGATGGGGAGAGAAAAGTAAAAGAGGTAAGTTTAACTCTTTCTCTGGAGCTTCCTCTCTAGGTTTTGAAGAGAAGTGAAAAGCAAATCAGGAGGGCTCTTGCAGCTCTTGTCAGCCAGAAAATTTAACTGTTCTGGTAAACCTTTTTGTCAGTCCATTTTCCTAGGAAGAAAGCCTTGTACATTTGTTTTCCATGACAGGCTGTGTAAGTTGAGTTATACAGCTCTTCATTGTGCCTTGCATTCAAACTGAATTTGTGTTGGCTGGTTTTGCCATTTGCTTTGTCCTCTCATATCTATAATATCCTGTCATGAGGGAGCATGAAGCTAATTATGGTGTCTTCACAGCAGTTTGACTGTTGTTTACGCAGCACTATTAGGTTGTGGTATGAAGACAACTCAGATTTTGCTATGTTGCCTGTAACACAAATATGTGAAATTGTTTTTTCAGCATGCTTAGAGTTACTCAGAGGTATATAACATCCCACTGCTTATGGGTTCCTGACAAAATGCTTGGATTTCTCTTGATCCAGAAGGAGGAGTGCAGCTGAAATTAGCAAAGACGATCTATTGCAAGTCTACTGATCCAAGGAAGAAAAAACGAAAATAAAAGCAGAACAAAGTCAAATAAAACCCCTCCTTGCTCTGTGTGGTTTGCACAACTTATATTGACCCAAGTAGGAGAAAGGGAGCTGCCTCTTCTGCTTGCACCTCATGTTTACAGAGCATTTGTTCACGTTCCAGGTAATGCTGACAATACTTTAGTTTCTGATGGGCTTAGAGCACATGAGGAAAGGAAGCTCATGTCTGCTAGGCAGGAGTTGTTTGGTTTATAGGCTGGTTTGGGGTGTGGTGTTTTTTAGTTTTTGTTGTTTTGTGGTGGTGTTTTTTTGGGGGGGAGGTGGAGTTTTTTGGTTTTGTTTTTTTTTAGTTTGTTTGGTTTTGGTTTTGGTTTTTTTTGTAGCTCTGTGAGAGGAGTGAAGATTTTCTTTGGCTTTTCTCACGACATTATCTGTATTTTCTCAAACTGCAGTCAATAAATGTCCCTTCCCAAAGGAATTGCCAGTCTGTAGACTAGTGATTGTTACTGTAACTCAGCCAGGGATAGACAGAAACTTGTTATATAACAAGTCAAAAAATGATGATATTTAATAAGAGGTTTATTCTGCATGGCAAAAAATTTAAAAAATTGTTTAATTAGTGGTAAAACCATTTATTTTGCCCTCTAGTTCATTATGTGTTAAGTAGGTTTATGCCACTGATTTATATAGCTCATTACAGCTTGTAAACGGCCCTGTAAAATTAGTCAAAATAAGAGTGTTAAAATGTCTTGCTGTCATTAGTTATCCAGTTCGTTTAGTTTTGGTGACAAGTTTGTAGATAAAGTGTGAATTTTATAGTTGAAGATGTCATAAGACTTGGATAGCATACTGCTGCTCGTTATGGAAAGAGACAGCCTATATTTAAAAGCTCTAGTTGAAATTTTTTTCTGGTCATAGCTTCTACTTGCCTCTTCTCATCATCAGTATCAGTCAATGCACTACTGTGCAAGTTTTAAAGCAATAGATGCAATGGTGATAATTGTCAGTAAGTCAGTGTTGCTACTTCTGGGAACACAGTGCCAGTGAGATGCCTTCACTGAATCTTTGTGTTCTTTGCCCAAATGACAGTCAGTCAAGATGTGGAGTTTAACAACTTAAGTTGAAGGGGCCACTTCTTTAGCAGTGCAGCTGATGATTTCCAGATGTAGATCACTGTAATATATATGCTCAAATACTTTACATGTAGATAAGATCCTGGGCTCTGCATCTCAGAAGACTGTTGGCATTGTAAAAATGAAACTAGGTTATAGTACAGAAAGTGATTTGCATCAATCATTTGACCTACTGATCAATCACTTGATATTATAATAAGATTTTATCACTTGATAATATAATAAAAAGTCTTAGTACTGTACAATAGCAGGTTGTAATAATAAACATCTGTTGGTAAATGACCCTGGAAGATTTTGTGCAGGCTATATGTTGTAAGTTGTAGTAAGTTGAACGGACCTCTTTGAGACTAAAACTTCACACTGATTTATTTTAATAGATTCAGGGTCCAAATCTCCGGATACATACAATAATGCCAGCTCTGATTGCCACAGCCCTACAGGTATTTTTGTACAGGTATTTTTGTACAGGTATTTTTGTACAGGTATTTTTGTACAGGTATTTTTGTACAGGTATTTTTGTACAGGAGTTTTGTACAGTTTTTTGATTTTTTTACATAAATAGATTTCAAAGATTTGGGGATATTTTATGCTGTTTATAATATTTTTATATAGTAAATAATGTGTGGGACTGTACAGGGATATCAGGCCAGTGCCTGAGTCATATCATACATCTCAGGTTCCAGTGTGCAGCTCATTTGTGAGCTGAGGCTGTAGATCTGCAAAACTGAAATAGGAACAGCTTTTCTGATTTTGTGGGTAGGGTATGTAAGGCTGCTAGAAATTAGGCACAGAATTTGGTCAAGAAAGAAACTGGATATTCAGATTGTAGTGTTGCAGTACTATCACCTGATCCCAGATGATTTTAAGGAAACTGTAAAACACTCTGGTAGATAGCTTTTGCTTGTTTGCTTGACAGGGAAGATACATTTAGAGATGTATGTCTTATGTGACTGAAGATAAACTTTTTAATATGTCTTTTGAACTGTAACATTAAACTGGAATGTCATTCCTGGTTAGTCTCATCTCTTTTTAATAATTTATGTGGAAAATGTATGAAAGATTTAAAATGTGACAGCTCTGAAATAAGAAGATTGATGCTACTCTAGTGTGATCTGATTTGGATTCTGACCTAATTTCTTCTAGTTAGTGATTGGTGTAGGACTTTGTGGGGTACATGAGCTTATGACTTTTGGCGATTACTGGCTGATATTTTTAGGTTACCAGCTAATCCTGTTTAGGAATAGGATTTTCATTTGAAAACTGCCAGGTGCTTAAATTCTTCCTGTATTGCTTTAGAGTGACAACTGGGAAGTATACAGAAAAAGCATTTGCTTATTTCAAACTGTCTCACGCTGTTTTCCTCTTCTATACAATAATTTTATGCATGCATGAGTTTAAAAAATGCTGGGTTTCTTCCTTCCTTTCTTCCATTGATGTTGTTAATTTTGCACATGCTTTAATAAAGGTATGGAAAAGCACTGCACACACATTACCCCAGAAATGTTTTGAACCTTTCCTTATGTTTTTTTCTTATGTTGCCTTGTAGATGTTTGCAAAGCAGCCAGACTACAGAAAAACTAACAAATGCAGATTCACAGTTCCATTTGCTTACTCAACAGCTGTGTTCTCTATATAAACACTATCTTCCAGATGTTCTCTCTCCTTGTTAGCAGTTGCTTTCATGTGCTTATGTATGGCAGAGAGAACCTTGTTCTTAATTCCTTATTCTTCAGTTACTGTGGGGTTGCCATCTGCTTTGTGTGTTAATTTGGAAGGTAAGCATTTTGTCACCAGTTTTTACAGATTGAGTCCAGAATGCTTACCAGTCCTATGTATGAGGTCACCTCTGTGAATTTATATTAAACTTTGTAAAAAAGCAGAAAAATAAATGTCATTGTAGCTTGAAAGTTAGGGTGTTTTATGTAGGATTGCAGCTCCTGTAGCTGTTTCATTTCCTTTTTGTTGTTTTGGTGGGAAGGGCAGCCAAAATAAGGTGGAGAAATGAGAATTTGCAGTAAAAGTGTATGAGTAATACTGTGTTCTGTTGAAAATATTGCTCAAACTGTGTGGTTTTCGTTGCTGGTTTGGCGAAGCAGTATTAGTAAGTTTTGCCCTTTTTAGTGAAAGGTCCATATATTGCACCGAGTTTTATGGACATTTTTGTGTGTCCCCTGCCTAAAGATTTACTGTCTTAAAGGAGCCCTTGCAATACATACTTGGTATACTGAAACCTTTTCTGTTGCCATTACAAAATTCCCATGATGGCTTGGTGAGGTCCTCATTTCATTGGTAATGGGGACTGAAGTGAAAGGCAGGGAGTAGAAGGATGTTGCATTCATATGGGTGATATCAAGCCTCGTGTGACATCCCTGCATCCTAGCACACATTTATTAATCATGATCTTTTCTCCTGAAAGAATAAAGGGCTGCAGTTCTGTGGGCAGTGTTAGCAGTGAAAGAGAGCAGCTAACTCTCAAAGACTCTCCCACACAGCTCAAGACAAATTATGCAGTTCTGCAGATTGCTGGGATTTTTATCCCTTTTTTTCCCTCTGTTGCCTTCTACATCAACTCTTGAGAGTTACTTATGGTGCTTTCAAGGAAGAAACTGATTCAGCTACTGCTCATCAAACAGCTCTTGGGTAGATGGATCATTATCTCTTCACTGAGGCTTTCTGTGCCTTCTTTGGTCCTTCAGAACCACGTTAATTGTCCATGTCTACTTCCTTATCATCTTCCTTTTCCCTCCTCTTTCCTCTCCAATTTCTGTATACCACTTGTGGGGTTCATTTGCTCCCACACAATACAAATAAATAATATCAAATACTTGCAGATTAATTGGTGAAAGTTTTTTTTTAAATCTGAAAAAGCTGAAGCTGTAGAAATTTGGCAAACATCTTTAATTATCTGTATGCAGCCAAGATGAATATTGCATAAATCACACAGAGCTTCAGCTTTCTGGTCTTTACTTACCCAGTTTAGAATGCTGACAGTATTCACACAGAAAGAGGCTATGCTGCCTAGATACACAAGTTGTTTGGGTAATTATTTTTTTGTTGTAATTACACAACTCAGACTATGCGGCATCAAAAGGAGGCTGCTTGTGGGAATAGTTCTGACTTAATTTATATGTGGGTGCATGGGATTAAGCACATTCACTACACTAGGGGTGACTTCTATCTGGTTTTGGAGCTGCTAGTCAAATTCTTCTCATTTCCAGCACATTCCTGAAGAGTGCATAGTTGTATGGATTCTTGGGAACAGACATTTTAAAGCAGAATTCTGGAGCCTTACTCGCAAGACAATACAGGAGAACCAGAATCCTTCTCTGAAGATTAAGGCACCTGAAAGAAGGTACTACTGAAAAAAGTCAGTGGGAGGGATTCTGCTTAGAAAGAGACCTTAAATAAGGCAACAAGAGAATACAATACACCTAAGCTTAAACATCCAATTGTCCAAACTTGTCTTTAATTGGTTAGGATGAAAGTAGATGCTTTTTGTCCACTTGCTTTATGATACTGTGCGGTGTATTCCGAGACTGCCTGGGAAACGGAATGGGCTTTGTAGTAACCTGAATAAAATTTCATTGATAAAACACTGTAATTATGGAAAGCTGTTGAGTGGAGTAATGTCTGTAACTATCCTTCCTTTCATACTGGGGATACAGTTCTTTCAAAGCAATTTCAAAGGACTCATGTCATTTACTTGGCTAAATGCAGCCAAGGTTTGTGGCCAAAATACATTTATAAAAATTGTTTTCATGTAATTTTGATGTAATTGCATTGATGAAGGGATGCTTGTTGCTGGGCGGGGGGGGGGGGGGGGGGGAGAATTGTGGTATTGGGTCCAACATTCCTTTATATATAGAATCATAGAATGGTAGGGGTTGGAAGGGACCTCTGGAGATCATCGAGTCCAACCCCCCTGCCGACGCAGGAACACTCAGGGCAGGCCACACAGGAGCCTACAAGGAAGATCAGTAACTGGTAGTAGTCAGAGGACTGCACCAGAGTAGGGAGGTTCCTATTGATGTCCCTAAGTCCGGCTCCAGGGACACAGCATACCTCCCTGTGAGGAGGGTCTACCCAGCATATTGGACCCTCTGTTCCCCTCAGAAGGGAGTCACCTGTGACTATAACCCTTCTTTTCTCATGGATGATGTTGCAATACAGGCAGCAGGCTTTTCTGCCTGCGACTGTGCTATTTATCAGAACTGATGGCAGTAAGGGATGATTGTATTTTGTGATTACCTACCAAGAGTGTATTACAAGCTAATACTCTGAGCACCCTGACTAGAATTCATATCTAAATAGTGTGGGTAGCACTGCATCCTCTTGAAGTAATTGGGAGCTCTTGCATCTTACTGAAAGTGAAAATAGCCTCCTTTACCTAACATGCAAGTAGTCAAGCCATGTCTTCACTTCTAATTCTCTGAAATCTCTAAAGAAAGCTAATCTTGGTCCAGTTCCTCTGGAGGCTCACTGTAACATGCGTCCAACCCTCAGAAACAGAACAGTCAGAGAACTTGCCAGGAAAATAATAGAATCACCTTGGTTAGAAAAGACCCTTAGGACCGTTGAGTCCAGCCATTGACCTAATGCTGCCAAGTTCACCACTAAACCATGTCACAAAGCTCCACATCTATACAGGAGATGGTGACTCGACCATTTCCCTGGGCAGTCTGTTCCAGTGCTTGACAACCTTTTCAGTGATAACCTGTTCACTTGCTTCTGCTGTTAACTACATCTGCTTCAGTTTGCAAAGGGTAAAACTCTTTTTCGAGTTTGTCTTCCAATATTTTTAATTCTTACCTTGACTGCAACTTGTGTCAGAACCCTTGGGGCTGTCATCGTCACTGTGTGGCATCAGTTGTGTAATGTTAATGAGTTTCAGAGGAACACAATAGCAGTCTCTACCTGGTGCAGGTCCTGCAACATCTTTATCAGTCTTGTCCTGTTTTCAAGAAGGCCACAGTTCTCAGTAATGTTAACTATAGAAATAGCAACAAATTCTCCTGGAGGGGCAGCTTGCTAGCATTTTGATGAATTAGTCCTGGCTGTAATTTTTTTTTTTTTTTTCATTTATTTATTGAATTTATTATGAGTCTGCAGGACTTGTCGAAGCTATAACACTGTTAGGTCTTCAGGTTTGAGTGACTGACCCAGACAAAATTTTACCTGAACTGGTAACAGAAATTTGCAGTGTTCCTAAAGTATGCTGTCCCATCTGCCCATGGGTTAAATGAGTACTGTCATAAAAGGTCAGTCTGTCCTGCTTATGAGCCACATTTTTATTCCATCTGTTAACATGAATGTTCTGAAGATGGTGCCAAGAAAGTATTTACTAAATATATACACTTTTTTTTTTTATGGAAATAGATAGTCCTTGAACTGATAAAGTTTTCCTGAATGCCAAAATAAAACAGCTTTTGACCACCCTCTCAAAAGACAAATGTTGGAAAATTAATTCCTGTGACTTTAATCACATATATGTATTTCCCTTCTCATCTTTTGAGGTGTTAGTCTGTATTAGAACTATTTTTGCATTAATTTGTATTCATATGTATATTATGGATGTATTTATATTAATAACAAAATGAAAAATATATGACTATAAAAATATCCTAAATTCTGGTAGAAAACTGATACAATATAAAAAGCAGAGCAATAAACTATGATTTCTTCTTATAAGGATAATTTGGAATATGTAAAGCTTAAAATGTGGGTCCCCTCAGTCTTTCGGTGTTAAAGCAAATCACGAGAAGTAGTTGAAAAGAGCTTTCAGGAACAGTTGTCAAATCTCAAGAAGAGTTTTCTTATTCTTACAAGTTTTTGTTTTATAGTGGTGATTTTAAGTGACTTCCTAAATGTAGCTATATACCAAATCCTTAATAATTTTTTATTTTTTTTTAATTAAAGCTAGTGTTGAAAAATTCAGACCTCACTCCTACTTTTTTATAAATTATTGTTAGTATTCCTGTCTCCATCTGTGAGCCTGAGGCCCAGGCTCCTGATTTCAACTATATGCAGGGATGAGATACTTTGGTACAAGAATAAATGTGCACAGATGGAAATTATCAGAAGAGACTTAAATGTTTAGGCTTTTTTAGAGGTGCCAAAAGCCCATGATACAAAGCTGATGTTGATGAGGACTGCAGGTGCTAAGTGTGCTCAGACATATCCTTAGAGTCTGCTTTGTAGAAGGTGTTCACACACCTACAGGAGTACTCAGGAGTGTCTCTTAGTGCAGTGGGAGTTGTGTATTTGGGCGTGTTCATAACTCTCAGACTCCTCTTTGCATCTTTATTGCAATTTCTTTAAAATTCTTGATTTTGCTGTGCTGTTGACAGTTCCTATAATTAAAGGGGATTTTTGGTTTTTTTTTTTAATTTTTTTTTAGGACTTGCCATAGTTCTCAGTTAATTATAAGAAATCTTGATGATGTGGGCTAAAGGGTAAAAACAGCAAAAACTTCCAAGGGCAGTACTTTGTGTAACATGAAGGATTTCTGTGGTATTCTTTAATATATTTGATGCATTAAAATTCAGGAAAAGGACCTTCTGTGCTTTAAAAGTTCTTGATGATAAATGAAAAAAGAACGTTTTCTTAAAAAAACCCAAACACTTCTGTAGTCATACTTCTGAGACATCTATTCTTTGAAACTTAGAATAAAAAATATTTTAGAATCTGTTAACAAATTTTGAACATTTTTTATTGAGTCATCTGGCATGACTGACAGAAACTTCCCTTATTTTTCTGTGTGTTGCTTCCATTTAAGGCACACTTCTGTAGTAAAGGAAACTGCTGGTGTTGGCAGAGATTCAGACTTTATTCTCATTCCTTAATAGTCATGGTGATTAAATGTGGATAGTAACATAGTTTTGTTTTGTTTTGTATTTAATAAAGTGTAAATGACATATTCTTGCACATAATTCCTGTATTTCACAGTAAGCCTTCATGAAGCTAATAAATCAAACTTCATGTTCTTGAAAACATTTTCATCTCCGTTCCTAGTCCTTGCTAGCCACACCATCAGCCTCTCCTTTCAAATTCTGAATGTGAGGACATAAAAACCCCCCCCCGAGAATAAAAAGCCTGAGTTATACAGAGTGTTGACATACTTTCTGTGAGATGTGGCCATTTTCTTCATGTCATATAACATAATTATTTTAACAGGCAAACACCCTTTTTTTCCTTTCTAAGTTCAATTTATTGTACCATGATTTTTCTCTGTCCTTCACAAGTGTGGCCGTGCTGGGATGAAAGCTTTTCTAAGTTGTATATTTTCCCATACATGCAAACTGTGTTCCCCTTACCCATCCTTCCTTCTACTCCTGTTCTCCCCACTGAAACCTAATCTTCTTGGTTTTGCTTTCCCAGTCTCCCCATTGTATTCAGTACTGAGGGCTTGCTTCCTACCTCCACCTGGGTCATGTGCTGTCCACATAAGACTTTCCTATCAGATAAAGACTCCATAAAAAGCATCTTTTTTCTTTCTCCCTTGTTCCTCCCTAACACAGGTAGGAATTATTTCTTTAAATCTCTGTAAAAATACTTCTTTTCTGTGGTGCCTACAGGAAAAAAGCAACATGAGACTCCTAATCTAATTAGCATGATTTCCTAAAGTTTGTGTCTTCCTATTTCCAGTCCAACCACTTGTTCTTACCATCTCTTCTTGCATGGTTTGGCTGTTGGGCACAGGATGTATCTGTGTCCTTGCTACTGTCATATGACAGGCCAAAGTCTCCTGATCCATACACAGGATTTACTGTAACGCAAATACTGGTCTGGAGGAATAGGTCTAACTAAAAATCCTCTGTGTACAGCACCCCATGCTCACTTCTGAACTCCAATGAAATCCGACCACTTGACTAGGAGTTAGTAGTTGTGGTAATTTTATTATTCCTTTAGTTAGTTTTAATTCTGTTTTCATTGTAAGTGGCACATAAGATTACACAATCTGTTGAAACCTAGGGGTTGCTGCTTCTCTTCTTTGCCTTCATTTGCTCTTTTTTGGTTTTGTTTTAGTCAGTCCCACTTAATAGCTTTTCTTGAAAAATTATACAACAGGTATATTAAATACAAATTTAATTTTCTTTCCAAATCTGATATTCTGAAACTTTCTTGCTGTATTGAATAAAAAAAAAAAATCAGTTTGAGGAGGAAGAACAGGAAATTTGAGTATATATATGTATATATTTTTATTTAAAATAAATGGAATTCAGTTGATGACTCTTTTTTGTAGTTATGCAAAGCTAGGTTTAAATATGAATACTTGTCAAGGTTCTTGAATAAAAATTGTGGGGTGTCTTAGCACCTTTATCTTTTTGAAAGGGAAATACTATTTGCTCTTGTTCTTAGAAAATAGGTTTTTTGTAGTTGGCTGTAGTGTGGGGAGTTTTTTTGTTAGTGGTTTGCTGACATGTCTCTAAAGTGTGCTGGTTTCATTTTTAATCTCTCTGATATTTATTTACTTGCAGTGTTTGCAGAATCGTTTCAGTTTTGCTCATGAAAGTTTTTACACATTTATCCTTCACCCACTGCTTGTGTTAGATCTTAGTTATTCTTGGTTCTTACTTTGTCCTTCAATCTCCTTCTCCATTCTCTTTATCCCCTAAAAAGACTGAAATGTCAACTGAAGTGGGGAAAAATGCTCATCTACCAGATTATCTTTTCATTATTCTGTACTCTTTAAGGTGTGCTTTGTAAAGCACATTTTACAGAAAGTCCTGTATTGTTTTTTTTTTTTAAATCTCTATATTCACATATGCAAATGGTTTCATGTTGTGCGTTCTTGTCAAAAATACATTTAATTTTTATCCCCACTAAACTACTTATTCTAAAGCAATGAAAGTGTTCCTGTTGTTGAGAGTTGCCTCAGAGGGCTAGCCTTCGGTGAAGAATGAAATGTGGGGGTTTTATGAAGTACATTGTAATACTCAAAAGCTAAATAGTGAGAATTACCATTATTGTTTTTAGAGACTACATTTTGATAGAATCACAGAATGGTAGATATTGGAGGGACCTCTGGAGATCATTTAGTCCAATCCCCTGCTAAAACAGGTTCACCTAGAACATTTTGTCCTTTGTTCTGAGAGAAAATGTAAAAATATTCAAGTAATAATTCTCCCTAGCCTCTCAAAAGACTAAAATATCAACTGAAGTGGAGAAAAATAGCTGCCTTTTTTTTCTTTTTTTCTTTTTTTTTTAATTTTATTACTATGCACTAAAAAAAAAAGTTTTTAAAAGTGAGTTTTCATCCTGTTTTATTTGGGGAAATATCAAGGAATTAGGCTGTAATATGATGGAGGTGCAGTGCATTTAGTAAAAATATAGTATCAAATAATTGAAGTGATACTACATACAGACTGATACTTAGAGTAAACTGGTAGGAGGAAACTTCAAGGCACTGGGGAAAATGTTTCTACCCATGCTAGTTGTAATGTTTGCCTTTAATGCTTTACATGCCTCCCGTCCCTCTTTGTTGCCCCTTACTGCTGCAAGAAGGATGTGTGTGCGGGGAATGTGGTCCAGCACTGGAGGGTTTCCTTCTGTGGACCAGCAGGGAGGAGATGATGAGAGAGCATGGGGATGTAATGGGAAAATGCAGATGGTATATGCTGGCCAGTGGTGGCACCGTGCTACTTGAAGGTTCATGAAGAAAATAAGAGCACTGCCCCACTCCCACCACAAACCCTTCTAGCTGAGCCTTCTAAACCTCCCTGGCCATGGAAGCTGGGAGGTTTTTGTGTTCTGCAATTTAAATCTAACACATATGGTCTAGTACTGGGAAACAGAAGCCAATTGGACTTGCTAGTTGAGATTTTTCTCCTGTACTGCAAACTGAGAGAAACTACTAATGGACAAATGTGGAGTTTTACATTACCTAGATTAAGAACTAGGTACAAAAATGTGTATCTGGATATACATGCAGTTGGTTGCTCTGTCATTAACTGGGGCAACTATTGCAAGTGCAACACTACCTGTTTTGTTGCCTAACAAGCCATATCTTCTCAACATCAGTGACCTCTGATTTAATGTCAAATCACAATGAACTACTGCAGTCAGTGCATTGAATACTGTGCAGGTTACAGACCAGCTGAAAGCATTGACTATGTCTGTTGGAATAAGCTTTTGTTTAACGACACAGATAGGTTTGTCTGGCATTTCTTCTCTTGGTCAGGCTGATAGAAGCTTTCTCTGTTTTATACTCTTCTATCTACTTTAGTTTACTGACGAAGATAATGTCATGAGAAGATGGGGTTTGCTTCTCAGTACTTAGCATTGACTCCCTTGCAAGCAAAAGCAGATCTCTGGTTGAGGCTGCACGAGTAGCAGACCTGACAAATTTGAACCTCATGCTTCAGCTAAACTCACAGAACGTGTTGCATCTATAAAACAAGTATTTGGTGGTTGTTCTTTTGTTGGTTTTGAAGTTTAGATGGCATACGAACAAAGGGGAAGAGGGAATGCTTGAGATATTTAAGTTGTACTTGATAAAGAAATCTGAAAAATCTGATATACACCAAAATCATTCTGTTCTCTAGCAGTATGTGCTCTTCTTGGTTTGTGCTTATATAAAAATGCAGAAAGAATGTTATGCAAGTAAATGTTTCTTTGCTTGACACTCACTACGCAGCCACCTGTTAAAACCTAACAGTATGGATGATTCCCAGTATGAGATATGAAGGCTTTGCTGCTTGTGATGAAGTGTGTTTATAACCATCAGAAAGCAGATTTTGTTGTTAGCAAAGTAGAATTTGAAAGCCTGGTAAAGTGAATGCATACAAACTTTGAGAGTAGTACATAGGCTGGAAGACAGTGTTGTTAGTAGCAGAAACAGAGCAGCTGACTCCTTGTATAGAAAACTTCACTTGCTCTGTAATTCCTGAGCTACAACTGTAGACAAGGCTGGGTTTAAAAGCATGCTCTTTTTTTTCTGTCTTCAGATCTAAAAGTACCAAAAAAACCCTCTTGCCACTGCTGTACAGTGAGAACACTTCACTACTAACCTAAACTCAGTATCAAGAAATGTAATTAATTATGCATTGTCAGACTAATGAGGAAAATTTATTCTAAAAATAAGCATGGAGAAACTAATGGAAATTGCCAAAGTCTATAAAGGATGGTTGTGTCTCCTGTCACATGTCATTAGATACGTTGGTGTACAGTGTTTCTGAGTATCTGCCTATGTGATTTTGTGTGTAAGATGTGTTGAAGTGGGTGTCTGGTTTGGAATATTGGCAAGTATTGCTTACAGTTTCAAAAAACTGTGATTTTAAAGGAGCTCTGAATTGTCACTGACCGCCTGGAAGGAGGTAATGTTCACCAATTTAACTAATTCCTGTGACCCTGCACCTTGGAGTTTCTGAGTTGTAAACGCTTAAAGTGTAATTTACACCAAATATTTTCATAATCCTGCATGTAAATCTTGAATGTATTCTTACAGTAGTTGATTTCCTGTTATTGTCTCCAGTATCCTCTTACTGTGTGTTAACCTTAGCATAGAGCTGTAGTGTCTTCTGCAAAGATAATGTTATCTGTTGATCCTGATGACTACTCAGAGCTGTAGAAATGATAGTTGTGTATGTATGTACATGAAGTAGAACAGAACTTATTTACACACTAAGGGCCAGATCCTTATGGTGTAATTCAGTACAAGTGTTTGTAAGCTAAATTGCACAGAGATCTGACCATATGAAAACTTACTTTTTGTTGTTGATATATTGATAAGATGTAACAATGATACCTAGGAACAGTACTTCAGAAGGAGTTTCCCATTATCTTGGATAATTTATTTAAGGAAGGTCTTGAAATAGGAAGTTATAATCACTATTTGTGGCTTTCTCATAAACTCAAAATTCCACCTATTCCTCACTCAAGGCAAAAAGCTTTAGCAACTTAAGTGTAACAGAATACACTAGTAACTCTTTCAACAAGTTAATTGGTTCCTCTATCAGTAGTTACAGACTGATTTGAATTTGGAAGCTTATTAGTTACACATTACCAGTTGCACTTTGTGTTTTTTGGCGTATCACTCATGATGTTGATGTAGTAGTATTTAACATTTGTTGGTCTGTTTCCTTGGTCTTGCGTGACCATCTGTAAATTAGTAGCTGGCTCAGAAGGCCCCTGCTAGCACAGTAAGGAAAACACATGGAATCAGAAGTGATGGTGAAAAAATTAAATGGAGAAAACTAAATTGTTAGTCTTCTTTGAAATATTTGCATTTTCTTGCAATGGTTAGATAGCTGTAAAATCAATTGTACGTGGTCTGGGCAGCATTAGAGTGTTACCGTGCTGCAGGAATTCAAGAAACCCATTTTGAGACAGAGCTTATTCAAATATAAGCTGAACTCTGGTTTTCAGGTGTGTTCTGTCTTAGGAAATTTGCAAACGTGTGGCAGAGTATAACCAGAATGTGTGAAGGAAGGCCTTTTTTGGCCATTAACATTATAAAATGTGTTATGGTACTTGAGAGGTAATTACTTGCAGGTAAGTGGTTTATGAATTTGTTTCCTTGCGGTTTCTGTGATGAGCATCTGTTGAGTTTGGTGGTAGACTAGTTAGCTTGTTTTTAAACATAGGTTTGAATGAGACATGCTTTTTTAAAGTTAATTGATAATACTTTGGTTTATATAGTGGAGTACTCTTGGAGATCACAAACTGAATTCCTCTCTAATTAAAATATTCCAGGAATGCAAGTAATGTCCTCGATCTGTTGGTATTTAGTCATTAAGACCAGACCAGATACAATCCACAGCACTGTCCTCCCAGTAGTGACACCCACAGCCCTCAGCTGAAATGCCTGTGGTCTGAATGCCAGTAGGTTCTCAAAACCAATTGTTCTGGTTTGCATACACACTCATGTTCTCTTGTGGTACTTGCTAATGTACATAGAGATTTCAAGACCTAGAGTGTGATTTTTATGTCTGTTAAAGGCAGACTTCAGGCTTCATTTCCTGGTTTATTTAAGAATAAAGTTCTTGTGTAAATTCTAACTAGAACCTTTGAGAAGGAAGAGGAAATTCATGGCCACTCAAGCATTTGATATTATAAATAATTAAATTTACCAAAATTTTGACATTTACATTTACCTTGGAACTGCAATGCAGGAGGAATAAAGCACTGAAAGTGAAGCTGCTTTTACTACCAAACCTTGGGATGAGAGCATTGATAACAGCCTCAACAAAACATGCTTTGTAAAGGAGGCTTTTCCAGTACTTTGGATGTTTTGTAAAAAGCACCGAGGCATTAAAGAATGTTCATTACCCAAACCATTACTGCTCTCTGGACCAGAACCAGCAGATGAACTAGCTGTCCCATGTAATAGTAGATTCTAGCTTTCTAGAGAACCTGAAAACTTGGGAGTGACTAAAAAGAGGAACATTTTTGTTAATGATGGGGTATAAGCAATGAAGAGAGCTTATGGGATTCAGCATCCATCCTAGTGCGGAACACCCATACTATTGCAGAACATCAGCTCAGAAACCTCTGTTGGTTGTCAGGACTTTTTCTTAGTATTTCCTGAATTATGTGGGCTTTTTTGTGTCCTCCCATCTCTCCCTGCCTAGCAGTAGTCTAGAGAGAAACTACAAAGTGATATTACTGCTTCAGTTTTCCTTATGCTTCCACTGCCAGCTATTTTATACATTTCACTTCTTTTTATTTACTTTTTTCCCATTTAGCTTTGTAAGGGCTACAGCTGAAACTGAGCTACTCCTCAGAGTTCACCAGTACAAGTTGTTCTGCAGCTGTGTAGGGATGGCGAAAGAGTGGAGGCTGTTTTCCACCTACTCAAAATAGTTCATAAGTTGTGCTCTACAGTACACTAAGTACAGCTCATACATTTGCAAAGGATGCTTGTGTAGTTTATTACATCTTGCAGATAAGTGGAAGTCTTCTTGCAGCAGTTATAGTATAACAGTACATATATATAATACTATTTATACTATATAGTATATATATACAATAGGTGATACGTTGGAATGTGGTTGTGCTTGGCCTGGTACTCGCCCTCCTTGGGAAATATTGTTGTAGTTGTGATCACATCATTCAGTATTTGTCATAGTTCATGGTAAAGCTTTAAAATTCATAGCACCATTGTGAGAATCATGTGTAAAGAGAGTCTCTGTAAAGACTTACATTATTACTAGTTGCTTATGGTTGGATGGGTCAAAACTGTGTAGGTATCAAAACTTTAGTCTAATGCTGCCTCTAACATTTGCTCAATGGCTCCCTGCTGCTAAGGTTCCTGTGCTTCTGGAGGAAAAGCCTGACTTTGAAGCCCTACTATGCTTTAAAGTTCTGTCTTGTATGACTGTAGGTTTCTAACTGGGCTTTATTGAACATGCACAGAACTAGATGCATGTCTCTTTAAACATTTTGACAGTAGGAATGCTATGTTTGTGATAAGAGATTGTTACAGTTTAACAAAAAAAAAAAGTGATCTGTGTAGCTGTGGTTCTGTTGCTGACCTGGTAACACTATAGTGGCTCTTCAGGATGGAATAGATTGTCTTTTTCTAATACCATGCAAAGCTGATCTCTCTGTGACAAATTGTTGCTACTGACAAATTGAAATAAGAAACATGAACAGTTTTCCTTTCAATGAAAGTGCTCTTCTAATCTTTGGTTGTTACAGCTGTTGATAAATACCAATGTTAATCAACAGGATATATACAGGTGATTCAGGAAATAAAGTATTTTGCTGTCCCACTAACTTTCTTATTTAAAAGAATCCAATTGCAATTTAATCCTTTTCGATAGTACAGAGAAGGACTTAGATGCAGAAAGTAGAGCAATGGAATAACTGGCAGCACTGTTGCTTCCAAACAGGTGACTGTATTGAAATTTTAATTCCATTAAATGTTGTGCTTTGGAGATGCAGCTTGTCTTTTCACCCATTTGTCCAGCCACATAAGCTGGAATGTGTTCAAAATCCTTGCCAAGAACAAATCCATTGGAATAAATGTTATACTTTGACCCAGGTTCAAGATGTTCTAAACCAACAAGAAATAAATATTTCTTAAGACTTATTTAATGTTCAGCTTAGTTATGTGTTGTTTTTTCTCTTTCTTTCCTGTGATCTGACACATACTCTTAATAGCATGCAGATACGAATTTCTTATGTATTTCTTTCTACTTTTCCTCTACT
The DNA here is from genome assembly GCA_024611175.1 of Megaceryle torquata. Classification (NCBI taxonomy): domain Eukaryota; kingdom Metazoa; phylum Chordata; class Aves; order Coraciiformes; family Cerylidae; genus Megaceryle; species Megaceryle torquata. The sequence goes on from JANIJG010012166.1 coordinate 33,244, forward strand.
TTACTTTTCTGTCTTTTTCCTTTGGCATTTGTCCTTTACAGAAAGTTTGGATACAGAGCCTGTAGTGACAATTTAAACCCAATTTAATGAGAAATTCTTTTTGTTTTGATTGTCTACCATCTCCAGCAAATGATAATTAACTTTCTTGAATTTCTTTTCTGACACAGATCTACTTACATTTTTGTCTTTTATTTTTGAAAAAACTTTTCCAGTAAGATGTAGTGAGTATTTTGAGCATGAATACATTTGGATCTTTCCTTAAATCTTGCACTTTACTTTTGGCTGTCTGGTGTCTAGCACAAATGCCAGAAACTACTTCTAGTGTGTTGACCATCAAGTTGACAAGGAATGATAGTTGGACATCCACATTGCTGAGAGCTTTCTTGCTGAATACAAAGAACTTTTTGACTTCTCTGTGAGTTAGACAGAGCTGCTGTTCAGAGTTACTTGGTTTTTTTTCTTCTTGGACAGACTGCAAGATGTGATGTAACAGGCTGATTTGTGGTTAATAGCAGTGGCTAAGACTGGAGCCTGGAGTATCTGCTTGATGCAAGAAGTGATCTAATGGATCCAATTTCTATATAATAACCTTATTTCTTCTTGGAGTGCTAAGTAGTTCGGTTGCTTTGATCATAAGCTGAACGTTTCATTATTAATTAAAAATAAATAAAGTTTTCTGACTGAGTTCATAGTGATGCTATTGCTACCACAGTTATACTGTGTCTTAAAGAGAGGAGAGAGAATTAGCAGAAGCCAAGTTGCACACATGGGAGTGGTGTGTAAGAACCAAGGACACTTTGCTCATAAATTTGGAGAACTTCCAGGAAGTCCATAAATTCGGAGAACTGAGAAGTATGAGGCCATGCTTCTCAGCAGGTGCCATAATTATGCCTTTCAGAGGCCAAATGTGAAATTGAGAATGACATAAGAGGATGTCATCTCTTACCCTTTGACTGCAGGTAGTTGTGAGGATGGGAGGAGAAAAGGGTATGTACTTATATCCATACTAGAAATGTGGCAAAGCTTACTGGCCATGACTCCTATTTTTAAAATTCATTAAAATTAATGAACTAACTTAAAGGTTTGTTTGTTCAGTTACAGGGGACTCTTGAAGGCATGAAAGTATGACTCACGCAAACTATTTTCACTGGTTTGGGGGATGTTGTAGATGATGACTGGGGCTCTCAGTCTTACTTTCTTGCAAAATAATAATAAAAGCTACCTATTTTCTGTTCTCTTAATCAGCATGCTGACATCCCCAAAAAAATGCTGTTTGGGGCATCTTGTATTAATGTAGTGACAAGATGAAGGTTATGAATATACCCTGTTCTTTGTCTGTAAATAGCTGTAAAGTTTTTTCTGTGTAAACCTCCCTTTTCTACTCTTTCCTTCCTGAAATATCATTGTTAGCAAACCATGAAAGGAAGAACCTCTGATAGTTTTATTCCTGGAGGACTTAGCTACAGAAAATAAAGTTGTAGGTAAAAAACTGGAAAAATTTTTGGAGCGTTCTGTGAAACCACATGATCTGCATGGGGAAATTATAGTGGGGTTGCCACCCAAACTGTTTCTAAGTGGAGAAATTTATTTTTGAAAGTGAAGGCAGGCTGCTTACCCAAGATGAAAATTTACTTGGGTTTATGGCATCTTGGCAGCCCTTGTGCTGCTTTTCTCTCCTTTAACTTTCATCCCACCACCTCCAGTCAATTTCTACTACATGCACATGCACAAAAGCAAACATGCTCCCCCCATCTAAAAACCCAAACCTGGATTATTTATACTCTTACTCTCCCGCAGTCCATCTGTCCTGCTTCTGCTGTTGTGACCTAGTGTTGTTCTGCGTTTCTCACTTCATGGGATTGCATCCCAAATTGCCACACCAGGCACAGTACATGGTGTCATTTCAACTGTAGATGGGTGGTGAGAGAGAAGATGTAGTGACATCTGTCAGCTAGAGGAAAAGAATGGTTTGGCAGAAGCATTGCTGAAAATAAAGTTGAGCAGCAGAAGGAAGAGCAAAACTAAGACTTCATAACTCTGCTTAGAAAATTATTTTATGCATTTATTTTATATACTAAGGAACTTAAATTTTAAAATATGCCCCTAGCAGAAGTGTGCGTAAACATCTCTTACCAGATGTGTCTGGTATAGTTGCATGATTTTTCAACTACCACTTCTTCCCTGAGGTGCTGGGAATGGAGACTGCCAGTGAGGTACATAAGGAATGTGTACACCTTCAGCCAGTTGGAAACCTCACCAAGACTTGAGTCTTGTATTTTGTAGGACTGATCACAACTGAATGCTGAAAGCTTATTTTAACAGAAATATTTTGAGGTGTGTCTTAAAATTTATGGGTTGAAATTTATTGAACTCTCATCATATTTTCCCCTCCCTTCAGAGTAAGCACAAGGTTGGTGTTTCAGGTTAAGGTATGATGTTTAGTTTCTTCTGTAATCTGGTAAAATGTTATATTGCTGAATTTATATTTTGGAAGAAAAAATAAGCAGCTAATATAAGTTCTCGGAGAGTTGAAGGGCTGTAGTTTTCTTTCTTTGTTGCCATGACCCAGTCAGGCTGGGAGGGCAGGATACAGCCTTTCTCACCCTAAGCAGGCATGGAGTCAGCCTTTACTGTCCTATTGTCTGCCCTCTGCTTTAGGCATTTGATATGGTCAGTGACTGAACTGCTTCTGAACTCTCAATGTAACATGTGAGGGCCCTGAGTTTTGTTTAGATATGTGGACGGTTTTATGTTAGTAGAATATATTTCCTAAATGTATTGGTTATTTAATTTCCATGTATGTGGTATGAAGATAGTTGACACTGTATGAACACACCCCATATTGAAATGCAAGTATTCTGATCAGAAATCAGGTCTCCTTTTTCTTCTCTAATCTAGTTTATCCTTTCTTATCTTCTACCAACGCAGCATATGACTGTTTTTTAACTGGTATTTCGCTGTTTTAAGTAGTAAGCTGTATTTTATCCTGTTGTTAATGCTGTAGTTTGAAAGACGACAGATTCAGACTCCAAAAGGTCCAAAGAAAGCCAACATCTTGCAGTAAGGAAAATCAGAGGGGTGGAGGGGGTGGGAGGGAGGGGGGTCTTCAGCACGGGTTGCACTACTTTGGAACACAGATTGGCCAACTGGGGTGGGACATCTGCTGAGATATTCCTGCTGGAATAAAGAACTGCAGTACCAGGAAATCCATTAATTTGCATTCAGCTGGAGTGTAGTGCACATCTGTTTAGTCAATGCAGCTGCAGTAGGAGACAGTGGTAACATCATCATGGAATTCTAGTTTATGTAGATCTTAAAGCATGTCTGGTTTAAACTATGAGAACGTAGCACTCCCAGTCTGGAGTCATTACTCCTACAAAGGAGTTTTTAGAGGATTGTCTGTCCCTTTTAAGATGCATTACATCAGCTTCTGCATGAAGCATGACTCCTGGCATCCCTTAGCAGAGAAGTGCTGGAATATGGCAGGTGTTCTCACTCACCACTGTGTTTTCTGGCTGTAGCTGTGGTGTGTTGGCAGCTCACTGGATTGACACGAGTTATAGTTAGCTTATAGGTTAACATAACCTTCATAAGAATAGAGGAAATTCACATCTTGATGTTTGTCCTCAGTTGATCTGTAACAAGTTGTCCTACAAATCAAACAGTTGCACACAGAAGTGCAGCATGCCCTCTTTAGAAAACAGTCTGGAATTAGATCCGTTACTTGCATCAGGATCCTGATCTGTCTATTGGTTTTCAGGAGTGCCTCTTTGAGCTGGTTGTGACACAATAACAAATTGTGCTGGGGCAGACAGGTGGTATAATGTTGCAACTGGATAGGGTTTGTTTATATATGGATATATGTGAGAAGAGAGTAAGAGATTGCTCTGACTGAAGATTTAGGAGGCTGATAAAACAGTTTTAAACAAGCTTTAAACTTTTTATCAGAACTTCCCTAAACTGCTATTCATTAACAAAGCACTTTGCTAACAACTAGTTCTTACTTGTTCCTAGTCATTACCACTGCATATCCAAAGCAATTAGTTTGTAGCAATCTCACTCTAAGTTAATGGTGAGCATACAGTACCACAGACCTGGTGCCATGTCATTAGCCCTGACAGCTATGGTCCTTGGTGGCAAGATGTTTGAGCTTGTCACAGTTTCCTTTTCTTGTTGCTTGACAGTTTTATTTCTCCATTTCAACTTTTGCTATTAAAAGAAAAGCAGACTTATTTCCAAATCTCAAGGCTGAACTTTGGCAGTGAATACTAATTGACTATCACTGAGTTGCTTACAGTTTTGGTGCCTCTGCTTTCAACCTGCACCTGTATTTTCAAGGTCTTCATTCTTCTCATATCTAAGCTGTGTACCATAACAAGAGGCACCTGGTACCTAGCTGTAGTTCACATAGCAAGTTCTCCTAATCATTTCAGGGGCATAAGAGGCCAGAATTTGAGCCTTTCACATTTGGCATAGTACACGGTGTAAGTCCCAAGGCCTGTTCCTAGCAGTGACAATGCTATTTTTACAAAGCCACTTGGTACAAAAGTGTGTATAAGAATCATGCTGTATAAGTTTGCTTATGTTTGCATTCAGAACAAGCTAATAAGTAAATACTGTTTAATCTGCTGCTACTGTCATGGGTGCAACAGCTTTCCTTTGGCTGCAGACAGTTAAGATTTTATAGCTGTGGAGCTAGTGAGGAACAATGCGTTTCGCTGATGAGCAGTTGGATCCTGACTAACCTGAGGATAGAGCTGGTCCAAGTTCACCCTGAGAAAGTACCATTTCTTCTATAGGTACAGACTAGACAGAGAGCGTCAAGCTTTGTGTGTATACATACTCGGAGACTATGCTTGATCTCTTCTAGATGAATTCTCCTTTTTAAAAAGTGGAGATGTGTACATGGATATGTGTCACTAAAGGCTGTTTGCATGAAGATTAACTATTTGTACTATATTTTAAGCATTTAAAAAAAAAAGTAATGGCTTCAAATGCCAAGAAATGTGTGGTTTGCATCTCTGATGTGATGTACAGATGACTTTATTGTTGGGATACTTTCCTCATATAATTCTAAATAGCATGGGGATTTTTTCTTTTGGTGTAATGACATAGGCATGGTAGTGTTATCCTCTAATTAGTGAATTTACCAGCTGTTAGGCAGGATTTTGTTAAATACAGAACAGAAAAAATGTAATTTTTATGAAGCTGTTTGAAATACTAGAAGCACTAACATTATTAAAGTTATTATGCTGGTGTAAATGGGTGTAGCCCTTTTCCAGAAAAAAATAGGCAAATCACTTTTATTATGAGTAGAGACAGTTCTGTTTTAAACTGTGGTATGTTAATCACAAGAGGTGTAACTGTTCTGTTCAAAAAAAAAAAAAAAAAAAAAAAGGCAGCAAAACACCAATGTGTTGGTTCAGCTATGCTGAGATTTGGACCGATTAGAGCTGAATTTAAAGAACATCTTTATTAAAAGATATTTTTCTGCTTTGTGTAACTTTTCACTTTCACCCTGTTTTTAGCACTTGGTGTTTAGTTTTGGTACATTGTCTACTCTTAGTAAATCAGGAGGAATTATATTCCTACTATGACCTATCCAGTTTCCAGTGGGGTGCTGGAATTACTTCAAGAGTTGTCTTAGAATGAGGCCACCTCTTTTCCAAAGAGGTGTTATTCTGTAGAGGCCACATACAAATACATGTTTGCATATCCTCTTTAGCTATGACTCCCACTGTGCATTTTGGAGCCTAAGGTAGTGTCATGGTTTAGGGTCAGGGTGGCCCCTTAGAAAAGGCTTTATTAGTTAACAGGATCAGATTCTTTGAGACCATTTATAAGGCAAGAGGGAGAATAAGGGGACTATTCTAACATGTATGTATCTAACAGCTTATGTTTGGGAGTGACCTACTTGGTATGTGCAGAGAGATAACTAGTCAGCAGGAACCATCAAAGTCCATGAGTGATTATAGTAGACAATATGTGTTTATTGCTTTAGCTGTTGCTCACTTCAATTATTGCTTGTCAATACAGAAATACCATCAAGATGTTTCTGTGCTGCTATCCTTACATGTTCCACATAACTGCTTGATATCTACTGACCACTGTCCATTTAGATGTGAAATAAGGAGTCATAGCTCTGTGGTGGTAATGAACTGTAGAATAGTTTGTTGTGTTGCAGTCCTTGACATCTGGAGACGGAGATTCTTCTCCCATGCACTTTATAAACCTCCCATGGCCACCAGCAGTGCCGTAAAGTTAGTTAAGTACGTGTCGGTAGCCATTCATCAAATTGGTATCCACTGGAATTGCTTAAATGGCAGCAAAAATAGGGCTGATTTGTGGTGTTGCTTTTAGCACTTGACATAGTGGGGGCCATGCTCCTGTCTGTCAGTGAATTTTCATCCTTTATTATGGCAAAAGTTTAATATTTCCTGTCTAACTTCTTAGAATTTTTGAGTGGATTTAAGGCCTTTTTTTCTGTTGATAAACAGAATAGATAAGTCAACAGCTGTATTTAAGCAGATCATTCTCATAATTTAGACATACAGTGGTTTTTATTATCATCTTTGTTAATGTTCTAAAACTCTAAAAAGAAGACTGTGAAATACTTGTATTTTTTTATTGCTGTTTTTAATGTTAACTATGTTCTGTGGGGTTTTTTTCTACACAACTAGCCATAAAAAATCCTTACACTTCTCTGTTAAAACACAGTGATGATAGGTTTACTTTCTTCATCAGGGTTTTCCACTTCACACACAACTGATAATTGGGAAGGAAATAACTGTTATAAGAACAGATCTTACTGCTGTAGAGGATGCTGTCAATTCTTAGTTGAAATTAAGTCACTGAGGGAGTTAATCTTGAATATTTCAGATTTCTTTTTAAAGTTCTGATATTGTTTTAAACTATGGAATTTTAAATAGTTTATCACAGCAGATATTGCAAGAGAATAGTAAGACACTCAGTTTTTAATGAAATAAGAATACTCTACTTTTTAATTGGCCCAAGAGTGTCCCAAGACTATAGTTAAATAAACTGAAAGAAGTGAAACTCTCCTCTGCCGTTTCTTGGAAAATTAAGTTGAGTTTACAGAGAGCAGAACTGAACAGAGTCCCTCATTTTCTCTGTTGAGACCATTTGTTTTCTTTATTGTGATATTTTAAGTGTGGTAAAAGTCAGCTTGAGGGCTCTATAATCTTTTTCACTGTACTTGCAATTAATTTTTCGGCACCATTCCTCCTTAAGCACAAGATAGCTACAGATTGTTCTTTTAGCAGCGCAAATGGGCGGTGCAGTCGCTGCCTTGTCTGCTTTTAGTTTACAATGTAATGCACATTCACTTCTACAATTGATGATAATCAATAATGCTAAATGCACACAAGGCATATTGGAAGATGAGTGGTCCCAAGATATTTCTGCCTCTCTGCAGAACTGCTGGTTCAAACGAAAGCAAAAATCTAAAGGGAATTTTAACAACCAGGGAGCATTGCTGGCAGGCCGCTCTGTAATTATCCTATTAAACCAGAGTAACATCTGCATTATCTGTGCATGTGCAGAATGGCAGGGAACATTATGTTCTGTAATCCTGTCTGGGAGCATTATGAAGTGAAAAGGATAACGTTTTACCAAATCTGTGTTTTAACATGATAGATTGCACTTAATTACCTTTTAATTACCTTCCTTCAGTGGATTTTATGCTAAGGACCCTGCCTCTAGCCCTCATCACAGAGCTTTTCTTGCCTTTGGATTGTCTGTGCCAGTTTTTGTCTTGGAGTTTACCATGAAAAGATGGTCCTAGTGTGTCTCGAAGGCCATTATTACAATTTTTTTTTTCCTTTAGTGTGTGAAGAATATTAATTTTATATACAAATGACATGTTGTAGCATTTGGAAATATGTGTTTTGAATTTAGTTGCAAAGAGCAAACTCATTAGGCTATGTTTTATGAATAATGAGTAACTATGCATGGCAGAAGCCACACAGGAGCAAGAGGAGATTATTCCAATCTTCTGACTGCTTGCAACGTAAGCCAGGAGAGTGTATTGGCTTAAATAATGTAGATTTCTTTTTTCCTCTTTACCCCTGAGGGAGTCTGATTTCCTGATCACCTATCTAGCCATATGCCATAGCTCTTGCCAGGAACTCTGAACAGTGTCACTGCCAGCTAAAATTACGTGTTTTCTGAGAACTGAATTATGTTGAGAATTGTCTTAAATTGCTGTACTGGCAACATCACAAAGTTTTGTTTACACACAAAAAAAAGATATGTAAAAGCAGCCTTACCTTGAAATTCAGCTTAGAAACTGCTTCAAGCATTGAATTTGATCCAGATACTGAGAGGTGTCCTACACCTGCTCAGGCGCATCACTCCCTCTTTGTTCTCTTTCCAGTGCTTTTCTCAGCTTCTTTGTACTCTGGCTAGTACAGCACAATGTTGATACATACAAATTAAATGCTTACAAAGCAAGCACATTGTCTACTCCTGTTTTGTACCAGTTAGAGTGAAGTCCTAGTATAGCTAGTAAAAACTTCTAATATGTTGTGGTAACCATGCTTCTTTTCTTTCTTCTTTCAACAGGATGGAACTGAAATACGGATATACATTGACAAAGGAGTTGGAATAAGACTGAGTTCTGCTCTGTGATACTGATATACCTGGACCATGAAAGTGCTGTTTGGCTTCATGCTTTAGGAACCTTTGTAGTAACTGTGTGAAGCTGTTGGGAATCATGGCATTCTCTCCATGGAAGCTATCCTCTCAGAAACTTGGCTTTTTTCTGGTGACTTTTGGTTTCATTTGGGGAATGATGCTTCTGCATTTTACTATTCAGCAGCAAACGCAACATGAAAGCAGTTCAGTCCTGCGTGAGCAAATTTTGGATCTCAGCAAAAGATACATCAAAGCATTAGCTGAAGAAAATAAAAATGTGGTTGATGGGCCTTATGTTGGGACAGTGACAGCATACGGTAAGTGTGTGCTCTAGACTACATGATGAACTGGTTAAGGTTTGTTTCTAAGTTGTCCAAATGTTTTACTTCATATTGCTGCTTAATTGATAATATTTTGCACTGTGGATTTTCTGCACACTTGGAGAAAAAAAGGCTTCACTTATAGCTATGAAATGGGATAAATTTTACATTTACAGTCACTTGGATATCAAGTTGTCTGCTAACTTTACTACATCTGTCTAGTAGCTATATCTAGTATACCTCAGGTTATTTGTTAGAACTTTATCAAAAACAAACAAACTTTTTTACTGTTCTTGAGAAACTTTTACGGTTTGTGTGTCAATGATCTAAAACTCTTCATGGAAGAAGAACTTGCCTTACCGATAAAGTGGAGACCTTTTATGTTTATTTCTTTTTTCCCATTTTGCTTCTTTGTTCAGTCAATTTACTTAAAGTTTGTTTATCTGACATAAACTTAAATAAAGCTTAAATATATTGTATTTGCCTCAGGGTAGAAAACTCTTCTTGTGAGTTTAAGTCCTTTGTTTGGCAGTAAATTTTAATGCTTACTCTCTTCCATTTCATGCAACATGAGATTTCGGTTTGTGTGCATGCGTGAGACAGAGCATGCAGAAAAGAACAAAGCAGATTACCAGAAAATATTACAAAAAATAAAAACATAATCCAGTTACAGGTCAGATGTGGTCCCCTTTTCAATCTGATAAGATCATGTCATATCCCTTAGTTGTTCAGGTTTTCTTTATACTTACTTCCTTTCCTACTTACCTATGCACTTTCAGGCTATCTGGAAAGTTAATGGCTAATTACTCATCTACATTTGTTTCCTGTTATAGTTTCCTCAGTACTCATTTCTGAAGAAATTGTATAGTGGTTTTGGGGGGTTTTTTGGTTTTTTTTTTTATAGGCTTAGATAAAGAATAAAGATTAGGATGCAACAGATAATAGCTGCAACCTTTTCTCTCATTTTCTCTTAATACTCTGTACCTTTTGATGCATGTAATGAAAATATCCTGCTGGGAGATTCACTCTGTGTTCTTGTTTCTTGTTTCTTTTCTCTAAAAAACAATTTTTGAGTTTGTATGAAGGTGCTCACCTCTAAGCCTGAGATTATTATCCCAAACATAGCTGACAATTAGATTGCTTTGTTGCTTAAAGAACAAGCCCTCCTTATTCTGTCACCTCTACTGATTTGTGACTGCATGTTGAGCTATACTGATAATTGTAATCTTACAAAGCAACCCAAGCGAAGTAGAGTGGTACTAGATTGATGTTTAGATTGAAGACCTACAGGAAGTGGAGTTCCCTACAGAATTGTGTATGTAGGCTTAAAACAAAGGCCTGGCTGCTATATAGCCATCATTCCATTACTTGTAATGGTGCTTGATGGTAGGTGAATTGAAGAAGAAACAACCCAAACAATATCTCTCCAGAAATTGAATGGTAACTGCATTAAAATGTGCCCTAGCTAGGTCTGAGGGTACAAGAACTTGAGCCAAGATCCCTCAGCAGCTGATTGCCTGGTGGCATTCAATTCCTGGTTCAAATCCTGACAAGGAATAAGTTGACTTGCTGCCAAATAGTGGTCAGGTTCCCTAGAAGTTAAACGGCATTTGGAAGTGAGTGAAGTAACTTTATAATGTTTCTGTGAAGGTAAAGCTAAGCTTTGGTGGAAATTTCAAGTTCCATGGCTAAGAAGAATTTTAAATACAAAGACAAGTTTGGACAGGTGTTTTCAATTAAGGAAGGATGAAAAATAATGGTGATGTATTAAAATTTTAGTGCCGCGGTGAATGAGTAACACCATATTAGATAATACTTTTTGAAAGCGAGTAAAGTAATGGCTTAATAAATTATTTTGTCCTCTTTGGCATGCCAAATGATTTGTTGGTTGCGAATGATCAGGTTGGCTGTTCTGGAATAAGCTCATTAATGACTGATGTTAATGAAAATTGATAGAAGTTGGTTCACTAATGTATGAAAATTAACACCCTTGCTGTTTAGCCTTTTTATTCCTTATTCTCTAATTGCTATTAGTGAACACAGTTGTGATTTCCGTAAGTTTTGAGTTTGCTTGCTTTTACCCACCCAAAAGATTTTCATTCCCTGTTGTGATTGCAGAGCTTCACTTTCTCACTTTTTCTTTCTACTGTGTAGTAGCTGTCAGGTAGGGGATCAAACACCTTCCTTTTAAAAACTGTAGTCCTGTTACACATGGTGAGTATTAGATTTCTATAGCAGTAAACAGGGGGTTTGTTAAAAAAATAATTATGAGTCTGTGCTTCTGTCCTTTCCTTCTCACACGAGCCTCCAGTTGCTTGTTTGTTCTGGTAAGCAGCCTCTCATATCAGTGTTTTGGTATCAGTACTAAAAAATTACAAAGTTTAGCCATTTCTGTCTTTATGATCTGTGTATGCCATTCTGTGTCCTATGTTTTTTCTTCATTGCTTCCTGAATATTTTTACCTTCTTTTTTCCTAGATGTTTTCCTCTTTCTGTACCACAATTTTGTTCATGTTAAATCCCTGCTTCACTCTTTTTCTTCTGCACACTGTAACATTGTGTGACTTCTGACCCCTTTTAAAATAGTCCAGATCTTTAGTGCTTAAGATTCCATCTTCTTTAAAGGACAAAGAAAAACACAGTTATAAAGAAAAATATCTTCTTTATGGCTCTATGGAATAAATACAACTCTTATTTGGAAAAAAGAATCCTAAGCTTTCTAAAACTAATAGCCTTCTCTTAATTACTCTCTCATTTGCACACGAATTGAGCTAGTCATGGAGAAAAAAAAATAAAGGGAGCACAGAGTAAGTGTGGCAATAATAATTCAACTGATGTAGGGGCAGGGGAATCTCTTCAGATGTATGGAGAAATTTTCTGTTACAGATAAGAAGGTTATTTGATTCTAAAGTTGTGGAAAGCAGAAAATGTATTGTGCATACACACATGTAATTATTTTATGTAATTAAATAGGAAAATAATGTAAAATCATCGTGCCAAATTCTTTAATCCTGAGACAAGGGTAAATGAACAAAGAACAATACTTTCTTTCATCTTCTTTGGCTTGTTGCCACTATAATTATACAGTTTAGTCTCATGGTGGTCTATTTTTCCCCTTTTGCCCACAGTTCTTTTAGCTTGCCCAACTGTCTGTGCTACTTTCAAGAAATCTGAACAAAAGAAAAGGGAAAGAAAAAGTATCAGAGAACTCTGTCTGGGTTGTTATTTGATATGCAAATTCCTATTATTGTTTGTTGCTTTCCACTGGAAGTGCTGTGTCAGACCAAATTGGTAGAGGCAATCACCAATAAACTGAAGAAACAGGTGATTTATGGTGTTCTGTATATTGTTGCCTGAAAATATGAAAAAAAAAGGTTTAACTTAACTTGTTTGTTTGTTTTGGGGTTTTTTTCTGCCAGTGCAGAACCTATTTGTGGTGGAGAAGATGCAAGAGAAGGTTTATGTACTGGCTCAAGTCTGTCCTTTCTGGGAAGGGGAATTTTGATTCTAAGTGACTGAGCTTTTACCCGACTCTTCCTCTGATAGTGCTTGAATGTGGATCTAGGTTTAGAGTCATTATTGTTTATGCAGCTTCTTATTAGTTCAACGTGGTTTGGTGTTTTGGGTTTTGGGTTGTATTCTGTTTGTTTTGTTTGTTTGTTTTTTTGTTTTGTTTTGGTTTTGTTGGGTTTTTTTGTTTGTTTGTTTAGGGATTTTTTGATGGGTGTTTTGTTTTGTTTTGGTTTTTGTTCCCAGGTATGTATCCATAAAGGCACACACTTAACTCTGAATATAGGATATATATATATGAGTTGCAGTGTGCTTTCTAAAATGACACAGGAAGACATGTTCCACCTCCAGTGAAACTTGTATCTGAGGCTGAATGAAGTAGGGAAATGTTAGCGCATAGAACTGCTAATGACAAAGATTGGCACTGGGGAAGTGTCTATAATATATTCCAGTCTCATTCTTGTATCTATTTTTTGATTCTGTCTGATAGTGTGCATTGCATTATTAACCAATTTAACTTTTCATTTTGATTTGTAGATTTGAAGAAGACACTTGCTGTCTTGTTGGATAATATCTTGCAGCGCATTGGGAAGCTAGAGTCCAAGGTGGAAAATCTTGTACTTAATGGAACGGGAGCAAACTCTACCAACAATACTACCACTCCTGCTCCCAGCTTAGGAGCAGCTGAAAAGCTTAATGTAGCAGGTGGGTATGACAATTATGTAAGATATTTATGGGCTGTTTAATCTGTCTTTTCCTCTTTTGACCATAACACTGTTTTTCAGTGTTCGGTATTTTGAATGTCTTAGGAAAACAAGTCTAGCCTGTGTCAATGGCAGTCTTCAGTCCAGTGATTCATAGTAGATGTTACATAATTTAAATGGTTGTGCTTTTGAGTGATGAAACAGAAGCTAAGCCTCATTACTTAGGTTGGTATGAATCCACTCGTCATTTCTACCATATGACCTTTATTGGTTATTTGAAAGAAACCTTTTCTTAGGTTTGTTACTGTTTATGATTTAAAAACATCCTTCCCTGCTCTGCTTAAATAGCTCTTATGATTTGATACAGGGGTGACCTACGTGGTGCCTTCAGCTTAAATAAATATACATTTTAAAACATCATTTGAAGTAATTAATTTAATCTTGTGAATGGACCGTTTCCTACTCTTAAAACTTCTCAAAGTATTTGAGTCATCCTGGGGTGGTAGAATGCGTTATTGGCCTCTTCACCTGAACATCTCAGTTCCTTTAGTGTTCCAGCTGTGAACGTGGTTGGTACACTGAATAAAACTTGCTGTTCGTCCTGCTGCATCCATGGCCCTGCATTTTGCACTACCACTGAGTCTAAAAAGCCAACTCTTGACCAATAGAAGGTCCGAATCCACCCTGGCAATGATCTTTGCAGTCCCCAAAAGGGAGCAGAGCAGTCATTACGGCAACTTGATAAACAGGTTGATAACTGTTTTCCTGAGTCTTGCCTGTGCTGGTGTTTACAGTAAAAATAAATACTTCTGTTGACAGGGTGTTATCCTCTTAGATTTTTCAAAACAGATGCTACCTTTGGTAGGGTAATGCCTCTGAAAGGAAGTCTGGGAGAGCAGATATAGGAGTGATTACCTGAGTGCAGAGTACCAGCAGAGTTGCTGCTCTCTTCTAACTGCATTTTTCTGTACCAGGATGCTAATGGCATGTTAACTATTGGTGAGACAGACCTTTGTGTTTCTCTTGCCACATAGTAAAAATATAGTTATAGGCATTTACAGCATCCCTTTGCATGTGTGATTTACTACTGTTTATCTTGTGGTACTTTTTGGTTTTTTTCTTGCCTGTGTCTCTTGTCTTGGTTAGACTGAAGGCAGATTAGAATCAATTAATCAAAGAAGTGTAGTGCCTGCAGACTGCTAATAGGATGAGCCATGTTGCTACCACAAGGGATAAAACACAAGATCTTCACTGGAAACCTTCCACTTTGATGGAAGGTGAGCTAGTACAGTACTGTTACAGTTTTTGGTCTATATATGAAATGAAAAACTTCCATGTGTATTTTCTTTTTTGTAGCTAGACAAAAGAGAGAATTGATGCTGTTTATTGTTTCAGTAGTTTTGCAGATAATTGCAAGAAGCACACTCATGTTGTTGCTTATACTTTTATAGACAAAGACTCATTTTTCTTACCTGACTAAGAAACATCTCTCATCAGTTCTTAGGGTGAATTGTATTTTGTTTGTTATTCTTGGAGTTTGCTACATTCACAATTTTAGTACTCACAAGCAACATTTAAGGAGCTTGGCAGTTTTAGGTTTGCAGTGTTTACATGGCTTTTTGCTCCGTGGCTATTTGTCTTATTAGAGCTTCATTTTTTTTACCTTTTGAATCCTAGAACGGTTTTGATTAGAAGGGACCTTAAAGATCATCTAGTTCCAACCTCCCTGCCATGGGCCGGGACACCTCCCACTAGACCAGGTTGCTCAAGGTCTTGTCCAACCTGGCCTTGAATACTTCCAGCGAGGGGGCATCCACAACTTCTCTGGGCAATCTGTTCTGGTGTCTCACCACCCTCACTGTAAAGATATTTCTTCCTAATATCTAGTCTAAATCTACCCTCATCCAACTCAAAGCCAGTACCCCTCATTCTGTCCCTGCAAGCCCTTTTAAGAAGAAGCTCTTTCTCCGCTTTCATGTAGGTTCCCTACAGGTACTGGATTGGCTCTTGGTACAACTAAATTTAAAATATCTGAAGCAACTGTATTAAACAGCAACAGAAAAACCTCCAGGAAACAGTTTCTTAAGGTTTGATTAAAGTATTGTTCTGATGCTTGTTTGGATAGTGCTGGTGTTCAGGTATCTCCAGGCTGGATGATACCAGTGGGTAGAATAGAGCTTGAAGCTAATCCTTGTGTTAAAGTACCTGCTATTCATCCATTTGAAGCAATCAGTGGAAATTCATCTGATTAGAGGCAACCAAATGGAAATGAAAAAACTTGTTTCTACTTCTCTTCTTCATGGCAGTTTCCTGACAGTAGCAAACTCTGGAAGCCATATGATTTGGTAAGATCATAATATAAATATCTTTTCTGTTAGGAAGGAATTGTTCAGAAATAACCCAGGTGAGCAAACACTGTGATTATAATACCAGCTACATTGTTGGTTTTGTCCGTAATATTTCAACAGCATCCTTTTTTACTGTACTAGAGCAATTGAGGTAATCTGAAAATTGTTGCAGAGAAGGCATTTTGTTACCCAACAATTTGTCATTTCACTGGAGCTGAAACATACACGTACACAAACACAAGTGATATTTCCATTGTTTTCTTTACAATAGTTTATTCAGCTGTTATGCTATGAAGTGATCACAGAAAGCAAACATCATAGGATTACCATTTCTCTCTTTTTAATCTGTAATATTTTAATGCTGATTTCAAACAAATTCAGGTTAGCTGCTGTTAGTAATTTCACTCAATCTGGGCAACCATAGTATGTATGGAGATCCTAATAACATCATATTCAGTATTTTTAGGTTTTTTTTTTTTTTTAAATACTTCCTGAGTTTGTTGCAAATCTTTTTTTGTCTCAGAGTTGCTTCTTAAAGCTCTGAAGTAAATGAAGCATTTTATAGCCTCATTCATCAGTGCGACAGAGCAGTGTCATTAGCAGACTTAACCTAGAAGAGTTCTGCTTCCAGTGGAGCTACTTCATGTATTTATTATTTTTGGATTGGCCTGTCACAGTGCACTGAGATATGATTCTACAGTCTATATAACCACGTCCCATTACTTATGAAAAGCCTTTCTGAAACAAATGAATCTTCATGCAGGCTTAAGATGCGCCTCTGAATCTATTGACACTGCTTGTAAACCTTTGTAGTAAATAGTGGAGTCCCTAATCATCCTGAAATCTGTGCTTTGTCCTCACTGACCTTGTGTAAAGTTTACTGTGTTACAGACTACTCAAGTAGATACAAGTGATAAAATAAGACAGCATAGAATGACAGGAAGGTGATTATACTGTAAATATTTGCCCTCATTGACTGGGCACAAACTGAAGAGCAAAATATAGTATTTTTCTTAAAATCTTAGACTGACTAGTATGGCAGGCTAGACTTGTCAATCCGAATGTGCTGTGAGCTTTCCTTCATTGTGTATTTTTAAGTATTAGTAAAACTTCAGTGGAAAAAAAAAAGTAGTGCTCTTTTATTTGCAAATGAGGAAGAACAGAGATGATGATGATTAGTCAACATTTCTCCTCACAAAGCCTCTCTGCAAGTAGAATTTTCTTTTATTAGTTACATTTCTGTATGCAGGAAGCAGTCCCTAAGAACAGTATCCAGATGCTACAGGTAGAGGATTGTGATAATGCAAGAATCCTGTCATCTGAGACTGGTTTGGCTTGGAAGAGACCTTAAAGATTATATAGTTCCAACCCTTCAGCTATGGGCAGGGACACCTTCTACTTTCCAGGTTTCCCAAAGCCCCATGCAACCTGGCCTTGAACACTTCCAGTCATGGGACATCCACATCTCAGCAACCTGTTCCAGTGTCTCACCTCCCTCATGGTGAAGAACTTTTTCCTTATATCTAATACAAAAAAAGCAGTGTTCAACAACACAGAATGTTTTCTTGACTGAAGAAAGTGTTAGACAATGTGAGCCAAAAAGTCTGGGAAGCTCCAGACATAAGCATTGAAATGGGAGGAGGTGTAACCTGAATTGTAATGCTAAAATAACCCATTATTAACTGCTTCATGAAGAAATGAGCAACACCTTCTCTTAAAGAGCCTATCAGCAAAGCGCCAAGGAGGCGTTGGCATGGGAAATGAACTGTTCAGCAGTTTGGAAAAAATACCAGTTTAGGCTTATTAATACAGCTCTAATAAATTCTGGTCAAACAGTAGCCATCATGCCTATTGGTGCCTTGGAACAGCCTAATAGAAATGTTTGTGTCTTCCTAAAATTAATTTTGATCAATTTTTAGCCTTTGCTTTGAGCACTATAGTCTAAACAAGCAGTTCATGGGATAGGTACAACTTGGTACAGAGCCTGTGGCTTTTTCTTTCAGTAGAGTAGCCTCTTGAAACCTCACATATGCTGGTATTTGTAGATTATGTAGCATAAGTAAAACATATTCTTTGACCAAGGTGTATAACTATACTTTGGGCAGATGGGCAGACACTTTAAGAATATGACTCAGTGTTTAAAAGGCAGGGACTGTTTGGAAATTGTAAAAGCATCTAAAGAATATCAATCTGGATTATGCTCACTGGTAATAAGAACATGGTAACAGTTTGTAGGAGGAAATTCTGAACATTTGTTGGGGGATATGGTCTAGGGGAGAACTTGTAGAGTAGGGTGAATGGTTGGACACGATGATCCCATGGGTCTTTTCCAACCTAAATGATTCTGTGATTCTGATTTAACATGGACTGTAACTCAGCTATCTCTGAAGTAGGTGAACCCAAGCTTTTATTTGATTAACTTTTTTGAGTTCCCATTTAGACACCAGAAATCACTCTCTTCCTTTTCAGACTCTCAGACAACTAGTTTTGCTAATTTATATGTAGGCTGTACTGTGTATTCATCTCCTTAGTGTGTTTACATTTGGTGTTTGTAATTTGGTTCTACACTTCCTTTCTTCCTCTGAGGTAGGTTTTACAGAATCTTTCATTAAGAGAAGCCCAAGAGCAAAACACCTTCTCTTTTGGGTTATGTGAAAGGCTAATACAGAATGAGCTCTTAGTGTCGTAAATATCTTTAATCCTAATCCAAAAAGAGTTGAGGATGTGACCTCTTCTAGAGGGCTGTGTTAAAAAGCAAAATCATGGAGCACCTTGGATAGCTTGAGTGGGACGTTAGGTGTTAATTTTTTTTTTTTTTTTTTTTTTTTTCAGATCCACATGTAAAACCATAAGCATATTTTCCTTTTATTTCTGTCCTCAAAACCATTGAACAATCTGGTAGTTTTGATACTGATAATTTTCAGCTGCTTTTTCAGAACCTGCATTTCATTTAGGAAAGTGTGAATTGTTAATAAAGATGCTTATGAGGCTTCAGCCAATTGGTTTCAGAATCAATAAAGTCCTCTTTCCTTATCTTTCTCTACACTGTCTTTATCCAAGCTGCATATGAAAAGCTTTTAAGATACTTGGGTAGCTGTCCTTTCTACGTATGTGGGAAGTAATGTATTCCCACACACACAAAAAAGTATTCAGCTAAACCTTGGGTGCATAACAGATAAGAGGTTTTGTCAGCCCTTAGAACAGGAAGCCTTGAGGCACTGCCACAAATAACACCCTAGGTAAATTTCAAGTTGCTGTTTTGGAGATGATTAAACAGAAAAGGGAAAACAGGAAACCATGCCACTTTCAAGCAGAGCTTGTCTAAATTGCTGCTTCTGTTGTAGCTAAATCCTTCGTTCCATGTGACAGGCACAAGATAAGTTTGGTTTAGGCAACTTGGTTTTTAACAGTTGTGCTTTTCTAAGGTAACTGTGAAAGAAATCCTTGATTTTTTTTGTGAGACAGTGCTGCACTACGTACATTTCATCAGATAGAGCAATCTGCTTGCACAAACATGATCAAAGAATCTGTCCTCTGTTTTGCTTCATGTGATTTTTTCCTTATTTTTGTTTTTGGTGGGTTGGGCTTGGTTTGGGCTTTGCTTTGGGGTGTTTTGGCTGTTTTGTTTTTTTTCTAAATTGTGAACTCTTCCTGCGTTCTGGCAAACTATGGGAAAAACTTGGTTTAAGCAAACTAAAAGAAAGTTTCAATTCCTCAGGCTTTAAAACACTACTAAATAATAGTGGTATTAATTCTGAATATGCATGTTGCAAATCAGTTTTTTAAAAATAAAGACAAGTTTGTTTCAAGCAAGGGCCAAGGTGCTCTGAGGCCATTGTCATCACTCTGACTGTTCTTGTTCCCTGAAGAGATGTATTTATGGTAAGTGTAATCATCTAACACCTCAGATAGTATAATTGCAGCAAAAACTGTGCCAGACTGGTTGTTTACAAAATGTTCTTTTGCCTTGAAAAGTGTCACTTGTGAAGATATTAATTGTGTGTCTTTGATCCTACAAAAATGAGCAAGTGAAGGTTCATGTCAAATCCTCCTCCACACCCCTGCTGCACATAGCTGGTGCTTGGAGAACTCTAAGACTAAGAACAGTTAAGTATCAGGTTGCTGTCCATCTCACTGCTCAGTGAGGGAGAATATTTTTGGTGTATCTGTTCAAAGTTTCCATAGTTTTTCTGCCTTATGCACTAACTTGTTCTAATGTATTGGCTGTTGAGCTCTCTTTTAACAACTTTAGTGTTAACATCTTTAAAGTCACTCATTAGGATGCAGCCTTCAGTATTTACTTGTCATTTAAGACATGATGGCTTGGATGCTTGTCAGGTATCTGGCATCCTTCATGAATATGTAGTAAGGCAGGCTGACAAGTCAGCTTTGGAAAAGCTTCAAGCAGGCCTTTTTTTTTTTTTCTTTTTTAACGTTACTATGGTGATAAGGACCTCTCCATATTCCTCTTCCTAAAAATCCGGGGCTGACACACTGAAGGTGGGGAGGAAGACTCAGGTAACTTCATGATCAGTTGGATCTGTTTCCATGACTCTCTTTCCAGTGAACTTTGGTACACATGTAACAGCCTCATTAGTTTTAGCAGTCTGCAACAGGAGTTCACCCTGTAGTTCTGTACTTGAAGAGACAAACTAGATTAAAAAAGGGTAAGATATGCATATTACTCTGAATTTCCAGAGTTGTCTACCTCTCTTAAGAGACTACTGTAGACCTTTCTTCAGTTAGCATAGTACATACAATGTTCTCTATGGTCATGCCTTAAAAAACAAACCAGGTGTCCCCACAATGTCAGTGTGTACCAAATGGTATAGGATGTGGGCTGCAGTGGCTCTAATAGCCAAGATTACAGCTTTCTCATGGCAGTGCTTTGCTTTGACTCGTATTTATTGTGCCTTATTTATTGTAGTCTTTTTCCCCACTATATAATAGCAAGCAGTTTTTCCATTTTGCTGTCCATTTGCCTTCCACAAAGGCAGTAGGGTGGAGCTGGGGAGAACTGTGTGTTTTCAAGCCTTGCTGCTGCAGCACAGTGTAATAACTGTGTGGAGGACCACACGTGAATATTTTCCGCTGCAGTCCTAAGCTGTATTAGTAATGCTGAAGGGGGCTGTTAGTGCTCCCCTGGGCTGCATTTTGATTAACCACTTGACTACTACTTGAATTCTCCTAACACTGCATTGATTTCAGTAGCATTAATGGAACACAGCAGCACAGCTGGTGTGAGGATGGACTAGCTATAGAAAAGTTAATTTTCTTTAAATCATACCAGTGCTTTGCTACTGAAGTTTCTAAAATGTTAGTAGAAAGCATTTTGTGCTTTGCATTTAAAATCTTGAAACCTTTAGCTTATTTCACTGAACATGTTGATAGTGCTTTCAGCTCACACTGCAAATTCTCTCCTTAAATAAATCATACTAGCTGGAGATGAAAAATGTGAATTAAATTGAGAATGTGTTAGTGGGAGAAGAGAAAGGGGACCTTACACAAACTAAACCAGCTTTAACTACTGCACTGTGTCTAACCGTAGATACCAGATTGCAGAACTGAAATAGAAATGACAGATTTCCTTGAATTAAAGTAAGAATAGTACTTTTATTTAGTGATCAAAACCAAAAAGAGAACAAATAGAGATAAAATTGGTGAATAGACTTGATCTGATACTACTCTGTCCTTTTAATACTAAGGAGTTTCCTGATTTTCATGAGATCTGGTAGGAAACACGTTGAGTTGAGCTATTATCTGTGCTATAAGTTATCAAAAGATATTCTGATACGCTTTTTTGCGCTAGTCTAAAAAAAAAAAAAAACAAATCTGTGTTTTAGCTTCAGGGTTCCCAAGCATATAAACTTTTGTGTCATGTTAAATTCTTAAGACATTTCCATTCTCTGAAGAATGAAGAGTTGGTCCTTATCAGACTAGCTAGGTTGCTGCTGCTGCCACCATTTGCAATGTCAGCAGTATTGTGGCTTTTTCATTTGCTTTAACTAATACTGTTTTTTTGAAACTTATGACAAATGTAATGCCTATCAAGCAGCGATCACTGCTGAGTAACTAATTGTAATGGTTATTCATCTTAGTGGATTATTTCCAGACTTCCTAACTGTCCGGTGAAGAAAAACCGAAGCAGAATTTTTTAGCCCGTTAAAAGGCACATTGTTTGAAGGATGTGCAATGTAGGAAAGCAGCAAACTATGTATGTGGCTCTCACTATTGCTTATTTTTACTGATTTGTTAAAGAGTAACTTGGAAGCAAACAAAAAATTGATTCCCTATCATGGATTGTGCTTTTAACCACACAGTTCTCTTTTGGATGTTGTTGACCTTCACTAGAGCAAGCAAAACCTCTAAGTCTGGGCTATAATTGCCTGAGATGATGAGGACCTGTACCTGTGAACTGGTAGAGAGAGCAGTGTCAAAGGCATGAGACTATCACTGCTCATGAAGTGCAACAAAAGAGAATTACCTTTTCCAGTGCAAGGTTAGGTGACTTAGCTTAAATCTGCCAAGTCATTCATGCTAACGTGCCAGACTTTTCACTGGAATAGCTGATGATTGTTCACAACTTCAGTTTCACCTGCTGTGCACTAACGATCTCTGATGGAGGGCTGTGCATCTTTAAACAGCCACAGACATTGCAAAGTGAGCGTATGGTTCTGTTCTAAATGTGAGGATGGAGTTTGTTAGTTATACATTGAATACCCCAGGACCTCACAAATGGTGAGGCACTGTATTTGAAGAGATTTTTTTGTATCTAGAGTTGCTTAGTGTTGTGTCAATATTTTCCATTCTTATCGGGATAATCTGTATGTAACAACTGTGTGCTCTTAGGTTCATAATAGATGAGATGTGCATGACTTCAAAAATATGTACCTGTAGAATAGGAATTAATATCATGGCTCGCACAAAGCGTAGGAGAAAAAAAGTGTGTATTATGTCTTGTTGTTTTGTACTGACTTGGCAGTTGCTAACTTTTTGGGGTGTAAGTTCTAAATGTTGTCTGGGAAAAGAGATCTCAAAACCTGCATTTTAAATTACATAAATCCTAATTAAGGATAAAAGTCTTTATGGTTTCCAAATACTATTTTCTAATAAAAGTAACTTTAATCTGTGGGTTAACAATATATTTTTCCCCTTCAGGAAAGAACTATCCAATAGAAATTTGGTAACAGACTAATACTTCTGTCAGACCTTTTTAAGAAGAATCTGCATAAGACATTACGGTTTCGCTTTCTTCATCACCTTCAAATGATGAAAAACTCTAAATTCTTTACTTTTATTTTATTTTAATGCTTGCTTTTCTTGTTTTGGAAGAACTGTGTCATTATTTAACCCCAGCTGGCAACTAAGTCCCACCCAGCCACTCATCCACTTCCCCTCTAGTGGAATTGGAGAGCTAATCGGAAGAGTCACAGTGAGACAGCTCGTGGGTTGAGATAAAGACAGTTTAATAGGGAAAGCAAAAGCCGTGCACACA
>JANIJG010012166.1:59794-72822 GCA_024611175.1 Megaceryle torquata
CTAGGAGTAGGCCTGTGATGATTTGGGTTATGAGGCAGATACCTAGTAATGAGCCGAAATTTCATCATGGCTCCTCAGCTATTTTAATGTCATTATATTGATTAGTTAAAATGCCATCATCTTAACAGTGCCTTTCTTTAATGAGTCCAGAGGAGGGCCACAAAGATGATCGAGGGGCTGGAGCACATCTGCTATCAGAGTAGGCTCAGGAAGTTGGGATTGTTCAACCTGGAGAGGAGGAGACTCAGGGGCAACCTTTTAACTGCCTTCCAGTATCTAAAGGGAACGTATAGGAAGGCTTGAGAGGGACTTTTGCTTTGTGATCAGCAACAGGACAAGGGGAAATGGTTTTAAACTGAAGGAGAATAGGTTTAGACTGGATCTTAGGAAGAAGTTCTTCAATACAAGGGTGGTGAGACTCTGAAATAGACTGTCCAGAGAAGTTGTGGATGCCCCCTCCCTGAAGGTGTTCAAAAAGGTTGGATGAGGCCTTGAGCAACCCAGTCTAGTTGAAAGGCATCCATGCCCACGGCAGGGAGGTTGGATTACATGATCCCTGAGGTCCCTTCCAACCTAAGCCATTCTGTGATTCTTTGGTTTAAGGTAGATTTTTTTACTGTTTGATCTCAAGTGTGGATTTCAGTGTGATTCAAGTGGAAGGTCTGATTCCTGAACTCTAGTAAAGCAAAAAGTCCTATTGTTATCTAGCTATATGGACTGAATTTAAAACAAACTTTTAAATTGCTGATATCTGGACGTGTGCTTTGTATGCTTTTACTTAGAGCATAAATCAGAGCCGTGGTTGTCAGTGGTCTAGTCTGCAAGAATCCTGTAAGGATAAGAAGATGGGAGATTATTTTCAAAGTGCTCATTGATTTGAAATTACAAAGTCATCTTAAAAAGTACTTTGCTTCAGTGTTACTGTCATTGGCAGTAAAGCTCAGTTTGTCAAATTACTGCTGCTGCAGAGACTGCCAAATAAGTGTCTCCTTCCTGGCGTGATTCTTCTTTCCCTGTCCCCTGCATTTTCCAATGCTTCACTCTCATCTAAAGTTTTATCTTTTAAATAAACCATTTGCAAAAAAAAAAGAACTATTTAGATAAATCATGAAATATTTTTTTTGTATATCATACAGTGGTCTCGCTTTGGTCCATTGATCTTGCTGCTACTGTATTCTAATGCTGCAGTCTTTTTTTCTTTCCCTCTGAGATCTCTAATTAGCATATTCTGGGTGAAGTTGTGCACTGTAACTGCCATAGCTTGAACTGTTCCTAGGTTGATGGATGGATGGCTTTATGATCTTGATTCTTACCCGTGGGAAAAGCCAGAAATGATGCAGGTATAATTTAGATAACTCTGGGATGAACTACCGAAATTGAAAACCATACCCTTTGCTGCCTTTGGCATGAATCTCTCCACCACGACAGTAATTTTTCTTGCCTTAAAGGCCTGCATTAGAGGGTTCTTCTAAGGTCTTAAAGTCTCATCCTGGAGTTGATGTGGTAATGTCCTTTAAAACTGCTTATTTTCGCTTGATTGATGGGCTAGAAGTGTTGTTCTGCATTACACTCTTTAATGTGTTGCAAAAATCTAGAATGATTAAAGTAGTCAAATAGATAAAAATGGAAGATATCTTTGGGAGACCATAGGAAATATTTATCATGAGATGTGATGTAGTGCTATTTAGATTCAAAATTAGATCATATTGCAACATTTATTAATTGGATCATATATCTGATGCCAGGTTTTGGATCATGGGTATTTGATAAAATGATAACAGAACTTGAAAAAATAGTTTTTATGTTTAAGAGCAATATGCATCTTATAAATGTTTGACAGTCAGAAACAAATTGTTACAATTTAGTAGTTTTAAGCACACTTCGATTAGGAAGATATTTTGCTTTTTATTATTCTCAGTATGGATTAGCTTAATTTCTAAGTTTTCATAAACCAGGTTTTTGTAATTCAGCACTTTTACTGCAAGGCAGAGTTGAAATATTTGCAACTGTTTTCTTCCATAGTCAAAAAAAGGCACAGTTTAAAGTTATAACAAATCTTACACAGCAGGACTCTTCAGTCAGTCTGGATTGTGGATTCATGAAAATAAAAGGAAGGATTCATTAGGCTATCTGTCAGAACTATAAAATAAAATTCAATTATGGCCTGTATTTCTCTTCAGATCTCATAAATGGAGCCCAAGAACAGTGTGAATTGCCTCCTATGGATGGTTTTCCTCACTGTGAAGGGAAAATAAAGGTAAATGAATTGTTTTTCATCTTATTATGTATTCTGTTAAAAGCTGAATGTAAGCTGCAAGTGGTCACTACTCAGACAGTGGTGTAAAACAAGAGCAGCTGGGTCAAAAAAGGTTATTAAAGTGTGTGTCAGTCACTACAACATTACTCATCTCACGCCTTTAATTCCACTGCTGCAGAGAAATAAAGGGGCGTCCTATTAAGACAGGAATAAAATACCACATTATATGAAAATGCTGTATTATTTAATAAAATGCATTTTTGTTAGAATTCTTTCTTGTGATTCAGAAACTTTATTCTCCTTTTGAAGAGCTCTATCTCTCTTCCTTGCTACAAGTTATCTGGAGTTCTCCTACCCCAGGACTGGGATTCTGTGTGTACCTCACTTAACCCAACCCTTCCTTTGTTTTAGCAAGGCATTTGTCTATACTTCTTTCCCCTCTTTGCCAGCAGCTCTATTCAGTTTCTCCCTTTCCCTTTTCTCTTAAAAGCATTCTGCCTTTTTGGTTGGACTTTGGTTGGAAAATCAAAATAAAACAAAAGAAATCACAAATCCAAACAACAAAAACCAGAACAAAACCCCATAAACCTGCAGGAATGGAATATTTGGGGTTTTGGTATTTTGTTATTATTTTTTGTTGGTTTGGGTTTTTGTTTGTTTGTTTTTTCCAAGATAGATTTCAAATGTATAGATGGTCTTTTAGTAGTGGAGGACAAAAGTAAAATTGCTGGAGTGTTAAATTGTAATACTTGATAATGATGTTATTTTTGAAAGTGAAGAGAAATAACTACTAAAGTATATGCAGATTTTTGTTGCCTCTTTTTCTCTAAATAAAATTCTTAGACAATTGTATTTAAAAAAAATAATCCTGAAGTTTTAAATCCTTGTTCTGTGTTTTGATTCAGTTTAACAAACTGGCTGCATATTGACTGTGTAATATATTATTTGAATATTAAAAGATGAATTGAAATTAATTACTCGCTTCTGCAGAAATGTCAGGTTCTTGGCAGAATCGGGCAGATTTCAATCATCATAACTGAAATGACCTGTTAAATTCCAGAGCAAGTGTAACAGTGGGGGGCAATGCAGTCAGCTCCAGCCTCGCCCATATGGCTAGACCCTGGTTATGTTCTCCTTCTGATATTTGTCTCTGCTTGCCTGTCTACCAGGTTGTACAAACTGTGCACATCTGGTACGTAGTTACCAGCAGAGCTGAATGCAGAGATGCAGGATGCTGCAAAATATTAATAAAATTCCTTTCTTGCTATGTGGGATTTTTATCTGGTTGGATACAGTCGCTTGCAGCTTTTCCACATTAGTCCTGAGTTCAGTGTGAAATGGTATAGTGTTCTGATGTGGTACTTAAACCTAACAGACTGTGTTTGTGTTCTCTTACAGTGGATGAAAGATATGTGGCGATCAGATCCCTGTTACGCAAGTTATGGTGTAGACGGGTCCACATGCTCCTTTTTTATTTACCTCAGTGAGGTCAGTAATCTTTTAATCTGTAGAAGGGGAACATCATAGTGCCTTCATATTTTTAATAACTGTTTTCAAACTGTTTTCTAAAAAGTAATCATCACTTTCTTCAGAAAAATTCTAGAAAGAGGAAAAAGCTATAAACCCAGAATTTTTATTAAGTATGTTGCTGTTACTCTCAAATCCTCCAGGGGTTTTTAACCTGGAGAATGCTGATGTTTATAACTGAAGTGATATAAGCAGCAACTCTTTAGGGACTCCACGCTAGGAATCTTGTTAAACCAAAGTGTGAAGCTCAGGCATAGATCTTTGCCTCTGAATACTTTTTCTCTTGCTTTCTACTTAGCTCCCAAGGTCATAATAGGGAAGCCTTTTAGGGGTAGCATTTAGAATGCAAAATTTGGAAAGTGGAACTACATCAATCCTATATCCCTGTAAGCAGCATGGCCACTTTCTACTTGGAGTCTGTTTGTGGAGTCTGTTAACAGAAAACAGAAAAACCCAAAAGTCACATTTCTGAGTGAAGTCACAGTTATATTGGCTAAAGCTTTTGGGTGCCTATAGGAACCAAAGCCTGGTTTTGTACACAGCTGAGTAAATGCTTGCCCTGGTGGTTTTTGTACAGACTTCCTGTTTCCCGAGGAACACTTGTTTTCCAGGAATGAATTTTGTTAATTAGTTGTTATGAGCTCCATTACTGGCTTATAGTGTGTGTGCCAGAAAATCAGGTGTACTTGATCACTTGGCCTCTTTTTTCTTCTTAGTACAATTTTGATAACTTGCAACAACTGATCTTGGAACTAGTATTGATACCTAGTGGCTTACTGCTTGTAAAGAGCTGCAAGAGCCAATGTGGATGCAGGATTGCAAATTTAACAGTAATTTTGTAGTTTCTGCAGGATTGAAGGGGTGGGGCTGGGTTTTTAAATTACATATCTGAGACGAAAACAGTAAGTTGGTTGTGGTGTAACGTATATCACTAATTTATGTAATATATATATACTGTATTTTTATATATTTATATAATATGTATGATAATATCTTTTATAGGTCACTTTGAGTTGTACTGAAAGCGGGTTTTGTTACGTTACTCGGTTGACTGTCACAGAACTTTTGGGGGCATTGCTTGAGGCAGCAGTAATAGTTAAATGCATATCCAAAACATGTCTGAAGAAATAAAAAAGACTGAGTTGAATCACAGATTTGACTCATTCCATTGCTAGTACAAAGTGTTGACTTGTTTATGGGCTGTAAAGCTGGGGAAGGAAAAGATACAGGATGACTATATTATTTATCATGTTATTTATCATAGAAGCTAGAGATACAGTTTCATAATAATCTCAAGTTGATCTAAGTTTTTATTAAAAGGTTGTGTTTTAGCATCAGCAGAGTTATGTTTGTACATTATTATCCTGTCAACCACCAGGTGCTTCATGCTTTTAATGCAGATGCAGAAAATTAATATTCATGTCAACCTAATGTGAGAATCTAATATTCTTAAATGACATTTATTATTTTGGATTTCTCTTAAGTCACAGTATTTTCTGTGGAAAAACTTCCCTGATCATCAGTTTTGAAAACTCAGTTGATGCTGTTAGTTTCTTTCATAATTGATCTTTCAGCTCATCCTCATGGTAAAGTGCAAGCAGATTTACAAGTGCCAAATGGTTGTCTTTTCATGGGTCTAGGGATATGAAATTTTTCGTCAAGCAGCAATATTGAATTTGGGCGACTTCTCATTTCATGATGGAACAACAGTACAATTAATCTATGTGTATATTTGGTAACTTCAGACAAAGGTCTTGTACTTTGTTTTTTAAGTGTTTTCCCATGACAGAATGTAAAACTAATATTGGGTGAGCATGCTATTAACCTTGAGTTTAAATTTGGCATTGTTAATCCTATGATTAATTCTATGATTAATGCCTAGCAGCAGAGGTTGAAAGCTTAAATGTTTGCAAATGCAAGCATGAAATGAAATTCTAGTAACACTACAATGATGTGGATTTATGAGGTGTGTTGGCTGCTAAGGATAACTTGGAAATGCTGTTGTGAGAGTAATTTGTCAAAGTGGACAGTGATGAAGAGTTGACAGTTTATAGTGTGGTTGCACAGCTGAATGATAAATGTGTCTACAGAGCTCTCAAGTCAAAACTGCTGATTTAAAATATTAAAATGTATTAGGATACTGGAAGGATATTACTGTTAAGGTTTGTTTTTTTTTACTTTAAGGTTACAGTATATAGGAGAAAAATGGTTGTATACACATGCTCTGTTTGAGAAGGCAATATATGCATCTAATTATGCATAACCTCAGTTTGAAAAGACAGAATATGCATCAAATTGCACATATGTCTCCTTTTGCTCTTAAAATTGCCTCTACAATCTACTGTGACAAGTGCGTGTGCTCTTTCCTACCCTTTTGGGATCTGTTTTTTCTTCTGAAACAGTTCAGTTTGGGCATTGTGTTATACTCATCTAGCACTCTTTGCAACACAACTTTAAACAAAGGAGCCCAAAATGCTACATTTTGTTGTGCCATATGGGTCAGAAGCACAGAGACACAAAGTAACTTGCCCCACAATTTATGCAAAGGTTTAGAAACAAAGCATGGAATAAACCCCAGTCTTGGGGTGTCTGTCATGTCCCCTTGTTATGTTTCCACCACATACATCTGCAAAATAGAAACAGCACAAAGTCAAAGCTGCCCCAGGTTCTCTCTTCTGAAGAGGCAGCACAAGAGCAGGCTTCTTGAGCAGAATGGGAGGTGAGTGTGGCAACAGAAGGGAAGCAAAAAGCAATCCAGCACATTCAAGTTTGTGTGTGTGTTTGTTTTATTTAAAGCTGTCCTCTCTCCAGGCTTGCAGATAAAGCTGCAAGAATTTCTGCACTTCTCTCTCACTGTTCTGCTGCAGGCACTTCTGGTGGATGATATGCAACTGTGCAGTCCTCATAACACTTGAGTGTGCTGGAGCCTTTGAAGACTGAAGGAGTCACAAATGGGCTTAATAGCAAAACCAGACTTAGATTCTCTTAAATAGCAGAGCAAGACAGATTTAGCTTAACTTGCTTTTCAGTTTTTGATGCTTCTAATGCCTGAGATTTCTAGATAGTAGGGACTTGATTCCTTTTGACTATGATACAAACTTGCCCATTGAGAAGAGTTACTCCTCTTAAAACTTAGCATTTAATTCTGAAAAAGCCAGTTGTTAACACTGTAGTGTCACTTACACAGTTATAATTTTCACGGATGGCGTTGCTGCTGAGGAGAAATGTGGAAAAAAAAAAATCTAGTCAGTACAAAAATATATTTTACTGCAAGATGTCAGCAGCTGAAGAAGCTTTTAAAATGATCTTCTAGATATTTTTATATTCTTCCATTTCTCCAAAAGGCAGGTAGTCATCTTACATACCACAGATTTTGTAGCACCTTCAAAATGACTACTGTCACTGAGGGAATGCTAGACCAAATATAGGTATTATAGCTTCTAGAGCAGTTGAGAAAGTCACCTTCCCAATGGGAGCAGTTCTTTCACATTGAATTCTCAGGTGGCTTTTCTAAGCGAACATTATGAACTCTCTTCTGTGCTGCCTTTGTACTGCCTGATGGATTTAAAGAACTGCTAAACTCCTGTGCAACTTAACCTTGTGGAGCTAACTGCATATACTCTAGGCAATGTTGTGTCTACTGAGGTTCAAAAACAAGTAGGAAACATTTGACTTCTCAGGTGAACCTAGTTTCTTGAGCATGATCAAAGACTACCTAATGCATTTGACTGACATTGAATTCAACACTTGGTACAAGAGGCACAGCTGTTCTTACTGAAAAATAGGACAGTACAAGGATAAATATAGTGTATTCTGAATATAGCCTAGAGTTTATATTACTCATCCAAAAAATGGTCAGTCTTCAAATCTGTAGTTGCCACTTCCCAGCAGTTGTCTTTAGTAGTTAATCTGTAGTCTGATCTCACATCCTTCCAATTAAATCATGGGCATGACACTGTAACGGTTGCTATGGAGAGAATAAACTAGTGAAAGAAGTGATGATAACCCCATGAGAGAAAGGTTGTCCTGGAAATGGGGAAGAGGAGTCCTGGTTCCTTCTGCAGAGACAACTTCTGTGTTTTTTCTTAAATGAACAAATGAAACACATTAATAAATTGAAGAGCATGATCCAAACAAACACTGCTGCCCTCCTTCCTCAAACTTAGGACTTGCTGTATGTGGATGGTCTGTATCTAAATGAATACAAAACTGATGAATTTCTATGTTTCTGATGGAGATTTCACCTAGACCATCACCAGTGACAGAGGGAGGTGTGTATGGATGGAACAATACCAGATTTGGAACTGTGTACTGCAGCCTTAGCACATGTGATACCATCTTCCTGTTTATAATCCTATACACACACATCTATACAAACATTTATACATATACACATGCCTTTTTTTTAATTGTATGTTTTGTCTCATCACAAGTGTTCCTAGCCCAGGATAAGTTCAGCTCTAATGCTGTTGCATTTTCTGCAAATGTTTTTATTACCAAGTTACCAAGCAAAGCAGGTTTTTTCTCTCACCTTTCACCCTGTTCTGTCTTAGGAGCTTCCAGAAAATGTTTTGTAAAACAGAGTCCTTAATTCTTCCTTGCCCTATCTCTGTCTTGTCCCTGATAGTTTCAGCGCAAGCTGGTAGGCTTGCTTTAGGCAATTTGGGAGCAAGGGGAGAAAAGCTGTTTCCAGGCTCCAGGTGTTTCTACAGAGCTTTCATCCCTGTTGGTGTTCATATGTCACACAAGATGCAGGAGACTGAAGGTCTCTGCTCCAGTCAGTTTGAGCAGTTTTAGACATTCCTTACCTTTCTTCCTCCTACATCTATAGTTGGGAGTTAGTACTCACTGGAATAAAACCTGACTTGTATTTATCTTGTCTCGGTAAGTCTGAGAAACTATATTAAATTTTCACTGGTATTTGCTGGGAAAGAGATAATTTCATGTGTATCCTCTTGCATTTTTCAATCACTATAGCCCCCACTTTTCAAAGAAGCTCCTATGGTCGGTGGTTAATAGTGTGAATCTCAGAAAAACAGCTGGAAATGGTGTTCAGAAATGATAGGAAGCCATATTTGGGTCATGCAAGGCAACTAGGAAAATAACCACTCAGGTTAACTCCGAGGTTTAATGGTGGGAGGTTGCATATTCTGGTCAGGAAGTGCTGAAGTGCTCTGTTTGAACTGAATAGTAGTACACTGGGCAAGAGAGGAAGACCAAGTAATAAAAGAGCAAAGGAAAGAGCAGAAGGTGGCTGTCTTGAAAAAGGCTGACAGTATGGTTTCTTAAGTGACCTGAAATAGTATGTGTTCTGCACTAGCGTGTATCCTTACATGGGGCTAGAGAGGAATACAAAGTTCATTTCACTACTCATCTAGGCTAGTACAAAATGTTGTATCTAATTCTGACACAAAATATTGAGTGCTGTTGTACAGGATTTTTAAGCAGTCTTTAGTGAGGCTTTGTACCACTGTAGACGTTAATTTTACATAAAGCAATGTAAAACCACAGTTAACTGGAAGCTTTTTATTTGAAATACATATAAAAATGCTATTGCTGTGGGTTTTGAGGAAAGCAGCAATAAAACTTAGTAGCCTGCTAGATATGTTGTGTAAGTAACATAAAATCAGATGGCTTTTTAATTCTGTAGCAGAAGCCTGTCAATGTCAATATCTTATTCCAGTAATTCTACAAAGGTCGTCTTTGAAGTCTTCAATATCTTGTGTAGTTGCGTAGGTTGAGTACCTGAAGGCTGCTTATAAAAAGACTGGAGAGGGTCTGTTTACAGAGGCCTGGAGTGAAAGGACAAGGTGCAATAGTTTTAAATTAGAGAAGAGTGGATTTAGATTTGATGTAAGGAAGAAGTTCTTTACCCTGAGGGTGCTAGAACTCTGGAACAGGTTGCCCAGGGAGGTGGTTGAGGCCCCATCCCTGGAAATATTCAAGGTGGGGCTTGATGAAGCTCTGAGCAACCTGCTCTAGTTGAGGATGTCCCTGCTCTCAGCAGGGGGGTTGGACTGGATGACCTCTAGAGGTCCCTTCCAACCCAGACATTTCTGTCTGTATGATTAACTCATGTTCTGAACAACACAACTTCTATTGGCATTTTGCCTGTTTATGGTATCACAATGTTTCCGTTTTGGGGGTGTGTATACTTCTGATCTCTTTTGTCCAAGAATATCTGAAATTCATTATTAAAGTAATCCTATTTTGGCTGGTTTATGAGTCAGTATTTTGTTCTCCACTCCCACTTTCTCTTGTGTCAGTACATTAATAAGGTTTGGGGTTTTTTTCTTCTTTCCCTTTCCCATGGAATGTCAGGCTCATTTCCTTTATCATTGCTTTCCTGGTGCTATTGTTAATTTTTATCTCCTCATCTAACAGCTCTTTTCGAGCCATTGGATCATAAAAATTAGTAGAATAGTTTCCTTTTTCTGTAAGAGGATGCCTGTGGATTTTTCCCAGTGCATTTATCAGTACTGAAAATAATAAAACAAGGGACATACATTGAATGAACCTAAAAAATCCTCTGGTGAGTTAAGTTGGTCTTTCCAATGAAAAGAGGAGTTGACTGAGTATCAGTAAAGAAAAATGAGTGCTAGACCAACAACGTACTCTGATTCACTTCGAGGCTACCCCATACGTGTTTATTTGTGATTAGAATTACTGTCATTAACTTGGACTAAAGGGAGTATTTCTGAAAGCACGGAAGAAGAGTTTTGGTTTTCAGTTGGTGAGGCATGCAGCTAGCTGTCCTTGGCAGCTCTGGTAAATCTTCAGGTGCTTTAGGATGCCCAGAGGTGCAATGAGAGATACATGAAGCCCAAAAAAGGGGTGGCATATACAGTAGTCCTTGAAATGTCATATCTTAATTTAGATAAGTTTTAATGCTAGAATAATTCAAAATTATTTGTACTACCAAAAAAAAAAAGGAGATTTGGACTATGCATGATAAGTAATAAAGTAATATGGAGCTTGCAGTTCTTTTCTACCAGTGATTCTGCAACTTATATTAGTACAAGTTAGGTATGTTAATTGCTACAATTTTTAGCATGTCTCTAGAGTTGGAGACCAGTGAAGAATCAATCAGATGTTTTCAGATGAGGTTGACCAAGTCACTGCTTTCAAATGTTGTATTAAATACACAAGAGTAGATTAAGTCATAGCATTCAAATTGTTTTTATGTAATTTGTCCAAGGATCCTAAACTTGATACAGTTCTCCTCCTTAATTGAGGTTATGATGTCTATTAATTTATTTTCATGTGATTGGTTTTCTAACCAATCATTTGTTATGATCTTAAGCTTTTAATCTCTAATGCTTCAGGCTTACTGCAGCATGATTAAGCTAAAATTATGTTTTGACAAGTCTGTGACTGGAGGAACCATAAGAGCAACTCTGACTACTAATTCTCTCGCAGCTGCCAGAGTTGTGAAGTTAATCAGTAGTGATGGGGCGTCTTAGCTGGCCTATAAATTTTTGCCCTTCTCCCTTTTCACAGTACACTTATTGTTCTTGTTTTCATGGGTTTGCCTCCAACAGTGAGATTCCTTCTTCCCTGAAGTAAATGGTCTAATTTAAGGCACATGAGTAATAAAGATTCTACAGCACAAGATCAATCCCTAGGGAGAGCACAGGATCCATGCACTTGCATCCATTTGTTGTTTCTTCCCTAACTACTAACTCATTTTTTGTTTGGTGTTTGTTTGGGGTTTTTTCCTAGTAGACAATAGTAAAAGTATTGCATTTGCACTGATTATATTTGTCTAAGAATTACAAGTATTAGTACTTCTGGATATTGTTACTTACATAACAATTCTGTTACTTATACCCTTTAAATAGAGGGGTTTGGGTTTTATTCTTCTTTCAACTTTTTGTCTAGATTGATACAAGTTAGAACTATGATCCTTGCGTTTTTATATAAAGCTTTGCCTTTCTATAAAGGTATTCTAGGGAGATGGGCAATGTTCCAAAATAACACATAACTTTAAGAGCTATAAGCACAAAAAAAGTAGTGCTTTTTGAAAACATTTAGGAACTGCTCAGAGAGACTTTATTTAGAGCATTTTACAACTGACCTCTGTCTTGAAAGAGTCTTATCTTCTGTATTCATTACCATGAATGAATACCTAAATGCGACTTATGGTTGCAAATTTGCAAGGTTAAAACAGTACTGAATAGCAAAAAGCCTTCTTAAGCTTTTCTGAACAAAAAAAGTGTCTGCAGTGATTTCTAATCAGCTGTTGCTTTAGTTAAGCCATAGAAGGTTTAATATAAAGACAGTGAGATATTTTGGTAGCCCAGATGCAAGTAGAATACAGTTATTTATTTTCATGTGATTGTTTTACAGGTTGAAAACTGGTGTCCTCGTTTACCTTGGAGAGCAAAAAATCCTAATGAAGAAACTGATCAAAAAACAGTGGTAAGAGCAATGTTAAAACATGAGAAATAATTCAGTACTAGTGATTCATGCAAAAGATCCCAGAATCCTGTGCCACATAAACGCTAATACGACTACTGCTTTTATTCCTCAGATCTTTAAAAATGAAGGGACACATCCTTGATTGTATATATGTAGCTCAGCATGAAATTTCTCCAGTCATTGCATTGCACTGAAGTCTTGGTGGTAGATTTAGAAACATTTTTGTGTTTAAATTTATGGAATACTGTACACAGATACTAAGAAAATCACAAATCCATAGACAGCTCACATTAAGCACCCATATATGAAACTGTCTCATAAATAAAATGATATATATAATAAAATTATATATATAATATATGGCATAATGGAAGAGACATACGTTTCAGTTTTGTAGTAATGTTTTGATTACTCCTAATTTTTTTTCAGGCAAAAACTCTAGAGCATACAAAGTTTTTTCTCAACTGTTATAGCCTAATTATGTAGCCCTTAGGTGTTTTAAAGATAAATGGTGGGATATATATGAATACTGTTTGCATAATTTAGATATAGCCTGTCTCATTTTGTAGAATAAATTGTTCTTAGATAAGTTTCACTTTAAATTGAATGTTTTCTTTAAGATTCATACTCTAGTAAAGTTTCTTACTTCGTGATGCAATAGGAGGCTTCACTGTATCTGGAAAATTCATGCTATACATGAATCTTCAGCATACTGTTCTAATTTTATATTGTGTTTTAGAGATACTCGAACCTCATGTTGAAGCACTTGAACAAAACTTATGTTTTATATGTTTTATATAAAAATAAGTATAAATATATATAA
>JANIJG010012166.1:72922-83980 GCA_024611175.1 Megaceryle torquata
GCAGACATAAATACGTTGTGAAACATTGCAAACATATTCTGGGTCTACCAAATACTAGTAATAAAAAATAACAGTAATTTCTTTGGTTCATTAATGTCTCATTAAAGATATCTTAAATAATTGAACTAAAATCTGGACTTTAACATTAGGAGTGTATCTTTTTTACGTGACGAATGTAAGGCACAGAGTTCACCTTTGAGAAGTCTTTTCACTATTGGAAGGTACATAATTTGAAGAATAATTTATCTTTTGGGGTCTTTTAAATGCTTTCATTGAAGGCTGAAATTCGTATCAACTTTGATAATCTCTACAAAATGATGTCAAGACATGAGGAATTCAGGTGGATGATGTTACGCATCAGACGAATGGCTGATACCTGGATTGAAGCAATTAAATCACTTGCAGAAAAACAAAATTTGGAGAAGAGAAAACGAAAAAAGGTAAATATAAATGTAAAAAAGGTAAATGTAAAAAAAGGTAAATACTAAATGTATATACAGAAGCCATGCTGTCCTTCATAGGCAGTTCTAATGGGATGTTCTAGTGCTTATTCTTTTCTTTTGAAAGTCCTTTGAGTTTGCTCTGTAAAACAAAGGACTCTTTTATTTTAATATATCCAGTTAGTTCTGGAAGCTGCAAGAGATTAGAACAAAGGATGAGGGAAGAGGTTTTTGGTGTTTGAGGTTTTTTTTATGCTTGGCACTGTATGTACCCACATTCAGATAACAGTCCAGGTATGTAGTGAAGTGTTTGGAACTCAACTTGTGTGCTTCATTAGAAAGGAAAACACAGATTTCGAGGAACTGCAGAGAAAACTCTCCTCCAGTGGCAATAGAGAGGAGAGGTTTGGAAAGCATCCTGTTATGCAGTTGGTTCAAGTTCTTAATGGCTTCTTCACAACAGTGTACCCTTCCTTAACTGTACTGTTTTGCATAAGCAAGTATATCCTACTTAAGAATGTAAGTGGTTATTCATTCTATGTAAATCATGTGAGTCATAACCTTCTGTGCAGAATTACAGATTATTTTGTGTATAACGCCAGTTCTGGAGGTTTGATTTACTTACCGATCTTGTGGCAGATAATAGCACAGAACAACACAGTAACATCCTTGTAATTACTGTTCTAGGCATCCATTACAAGATGTAATGTTTGGGCTGGGGGTATTGCTTTTGGGGGTTTTTTTTCCTTATTTTTTAGCCATAGATGGAAATTAACAGAAAGAAAAAATGCTGTGAGATATAAAAGTTGCCTGTTTAATGTCGATAACATACGACTCTCCTTTCTAGGTTCTTGTTCATCTGGGGCTTTTGACAAAAGAATCTGGATTCAAGATTGCAGAAAATGCGTTTAGCGGTGGCCCACTTGGTGAATTAGTCCAGTGGAGTGATTTAATTACATCTCTCTACTTACTGGGCCATGACATCAGGATTTCAGCTTCACTGGCAGAGCTCAAGGAGTAAGGAGATTACTTTCACTTTTGAAACTGGAGTACAAAAAAAAATGAATTGTAAACTCTTGAAGCTCCTGTTAACAGTGTATAATTTCTTGAAGCATAAAATGAAAGTGATAATTCACTAAACACTTGATAAGATTATTTTCATGAGCTAAGTATATGTGCTATGAAAAGGATAATGTATTTTCATGGTAGCTTCAGGCTCCTGAGACTTCATAAATGAATGTTGTAAAATTCAAACTAAGCAGCTTATTCTTTGATGTTCCAGGTGCTTTAACCAGCTGCAACAGGAAATGTTACAGACTAGACTCATTTTGTGTCCTCTTCTTCAGTGTCTGCTATTCTTCACTCAGTATCTCATTTGTAAATAAAGATTAAAATCCTTTAAACACATTACTTTTGGTGTAGTTAATTGCTTATGTTAGGTCAGATTGCTACCATAGTCATCTTTGTCTTGCTTTGCAGGCTAGTTCAGCATAATGCATAAAACATCTCTTTCAGGCTTAAGCAAATAGACATTTTCTGTAGCTTGCTTTTTTTTTTTTCTAACAAACATGACAGCATCATTTAGTAGAGAGCTCTTATACTAAAATGCTGTCAATAGAAGTCAGAAATTAATTCAAATAATTTCAAAACACACTATTCTTAAACATTTCAACCATATTACTCTCCTGTTTAGACCAGATGAGGTTTTTAGTTGAAAATTAGTACTTTACTGATTTATAAATGTTTCTTTAATAAATGACGAGCATCTTTAGCATTTGAATGTTTTTACATGGTTCCAGATTTGGAAAGATAAGAGTAAAGCTTTTTTGGAAAGAGGAATTAGTGGTATAAATAGCATTACAGCATCTGTTCAAGGTATTTGGAAAGTAATACTTTTCCATATTCTTTCTTTCTTTAGGATTATGAAGAAGGTTGTAGGTAACAGATCTGGCTGCCCTACCCAGGGGGATAAAGTTGTAGAACTCATTTACATTGATATTGTGGGACTCACTCAGTTTAAGAAAACCCTTGGTCCATCATGGGTACATTACCAGTAAGTATAACACTTATTCGACCTCTAAACTGGTTTGTTAAAGAGCTTTTGTTGAGTAACGTGTGTCAAAATACTGAGGTGAGTGCATTCACATGCATTAAAATTTATTTAATAATGAAAATACAGTTCTCTGTTGTCTTTTAGGAATAAAGGGTCTTTTACCTGTTTGCTGCATACCATCTTTATCCCCAGCAAATTTCTTGGATACAATCAATTTAGTCTTAACAAATTATATTATCTTGTTGAATCACTATCTTTGCTTTTCTTTCCCTCCTTCTTTGCCTCCCCTCCCTTTTGTTCTGTAAATTAGTAGATGAGCTGAGTGATTATTGGATTTTGTTGTAGATCTGGAATACCAAAGGCATGTTCTGCTTGTCTGTGTTTATAGCTGTACTGGATTAATGGTTGTGGAGATTTACCTATCCTAATTGTATTGCCCAACAACCTCAATGCAGTTTTTTCTATTCAATCCCTTAAGGTGCTGGGCAGACAGTTGTTTTCAGGGGTGAGTCTGAAATGTAAACTGCAGTTATTGTTGCTTCTGTAATCTATAAGCATCTGTCCATTAGAAATGGAAGATAGCAGTCACAGGAAATTACTTTGTATAGCCTTCTCGGTGTCCGCACTTTTAGAACTACGTATCTTTTGTCAATCACTTTAAATGAGCAAGCCTCCTATGTGTTGTACAACTACGTATCAGTGTGAAATGAAACCAAATCTAAATTACTGACTTTGGGTTTTTTTTCTGTACCTAATTGAATTAGCTGTGTTTCATGATCCACAAAGTCCAGTAAATCCTTCTCGAAGGAATGTATTAAAAGGTGTTCACTGCAAGTAGAAATTTTTTTTCTGTCAACCTCAGGATTTTCTAGAGCAGTGAATCTTTTAATTTTAAATGAGTACTGTGATCAACATTGGAGATTAGATTATTCTTAATCTCTTTTTTGAAGCAGAGGAGTAAATGGATATTCTGATTTTTAGGAGCCTGCTAATAAAGATAATCCCATTTTCTCCTGAGATACAGTTGGTTGTCTGTCTGCCAGATGTAACTGTCACTAGGCAATCACATACAGTATTGTGGTCAGGATATAAAACCATATGTACAAATTTAAAAGTTTCTTCCATATTGCTTTCAGTTTCCTATTTGGTATATTCTGTAATGAAGATATAGAAATACACCATGTAATTTAGATTATTAGATTATCTCTTCAATTTTTCTTGCTCATTTCATGAATCATTACATCTTAAGTTGTCGATCTCCTTTTCCTTGTTTCCTGATTTGTGGTAATGACTGTTGTTTTCTGGTTTAGGAGAGCAGTATTAAATTTAATTCTAAATAAATACCTTAGGTAGTATAGTAGGTTTTGTTAGGCTTTTGAGGACAAAACGAATTCTAATGCCTCTATTCTACAATATTGGATTTCATAGCATGGAAGGGGACCTCATTTGGTCCATAGCCTTGCTGAAGAGGAGATCGGTTGTATTAGACTTTCTTGAGAGATTCTTGACTAATTTTTTACTGAAGACTGCAAAAGGTGCCCCAGCCACCGTTTTATATTATTAAGCTTTTCTTTAAAGTGTTTTTCTTGGCCTGTTTTCTTGCAAACTGCCCATTACTGCTTATTCTGGTATGGTTCTGGGGAATAAATTGCTTCCTTCCCTTCTCTGCCAACCTCTAGAAAGACTATCTTATATACTCCTTTTCCTTCAATTTGTTTTTCTTCAAAATAAATTTGGGTTCATTCCTTATAACTCAAGTTTTGTAGACCTTTCCTCAAATTTGTTACATTTGGTGGGAATCTCTCTCATTACTTGACATTGTTTTTCAAGTTCAGTGTACAAAATGGGGTCCTGAGTCTAGCAGACACTGCCAGAATTGGTTAGAGCAGAAGAATTAATTGACAGCTTCATGCATGCTATCTCCCGTTTGAGGATCCTCTTGCAATCTTTTTTTTTTTTTTTTATCTTCACATCATGAGCTACCTTATCAATTTTGTCATCAAAATATTTTTAAGTTACAAATATTAAGTCCAGTATAGAAGTGTAATTACATGGTTTTCTTTAATTCATTCCAGTAAAATGAACGCTATCACAAATAAAGCTACCTTAGAGCCCTTGTTCTTTACACAATTTGCCTTTTCACTCACTTACATTTAATGTCCATAGGAATTATGCTTTGTCTTGAAAGAAGTGTTTTGCTTTGTGCCATACAGTTTTTCAGCAGTCATGTGCTGGTCAGCCTAGTCTGGTTTGTGCAGACCAGACTGAAATACAAAGAACTTAAAACTTGTTTATTCACTTCAGATCAGTATAGAGTGGTAGAACAAGCCTCTGCCTTCAGAACAGTCTCTTGATAAGAACACCGTATATAATCTTTATGAGTGAAGTTGAGCCCTGAGGAAATCGTTGGTAATTGCAAATCAGGTTTCTAGAACTGCTAGCTCAAAAGAATGACCCTGCTTCTCTGAAATACTGTTTTGTACAACTGAGATCTCTAGCACCAATGACTTTTTGTAGTACGTGCTTTATCTGTGGCATAATTGGTGCTGTAAATAGCATGAATATAGCAAAACAGATCTCATTTTCAAGTAGAAGAATGCCTGGACGTGCTGTATTTTTCAGTTCTGAAGTCTGGATATTTGAATGCAATTTATGTGCAATGAAGCAAGATAAAAATTAGTAGCTTAATATAGTTTGAGGAGTGCAGCTCATTGCCTTTCTTAGCACTCATCCTCCATACAGCACGTAAGAATCTGTTATTTTTCTTCATTTCTCTACAGTCTCTCTGGTAATGACTCATTCCCATATGCCAAAAATCCAACTGGCTTTATTCTTGAACTAAATTAACATGACAGTTATCCTGAAAAATGAGCAACATTCCTGCTTCTTATATGTTCTCTAGAATACATCTGTTTTAGGAGGGTTATTTTCAGTCTACATTTTTACACTTTAAATGCAAGTATTGAGTGGCCTGAAAGTTAATGTGTGTGTCTGCAAGGACTTCAGTAGGCACATATGAGCTGCTTGTGATTTGAGCTGGCTGGACATAAGCCAGAACAGTCTTGAATCCGTGTATCTGTGCTGGCAGATTGCTCGGCCTGAGCTCAGTGCACCTACAGAGCTTCCAAACCAAACCTGGTTGGGTTTTGACCAACTTGGTCCCAGGAATATATCTGCAGCCACTGCATATATGTACCCTTTATGTAACAGTTTATGCTGGCATCGGCACTCGTGCTG
This sequence comes from Megaceryle torquata, assembly GCA_024611175.1. NCBI lineage: Eukaryota > Metazoa > Chordata > Aves > Coraciiformes > Cerylidae > Megaceryle > Megaceryle torquata. The sequence continues at coordinate 78,653 of JANIJG010012166.1, forward strand.
ACAGCGATGGGTGCTGCTGGACAGAGGTGAAGTAGATGTAAGTAGAGAATAATTACAACCTCAGGTGGGAGAAGGATATAAATAATTCTGCTAGGACAGCCCAGTTAAGATTGTGCCCAATACTTATGGAAGACCATTCACTGTAAAAATGGTGATAATCCACGGTTGCTTTTGTCTAATATTTTTTTTTCATGAGCTTTAAAATATGCTAAAAAGGAGGACTAACATGGATGCTTCTATGAGCAGTTTTCCTATCCACCAGTCCCCTTTTTAATAATTCAGTGAATAGACTGATCAGTTTGACACCAATTCCAAGGCATACTGCAGTTCTCTGTAATTTTCCTGCTAAATCTAGGTGACATTTTAGGAAGGAATGGAGAACAGAGGAGAAAACTGAAGTTAAAATAACACTAATTTAACATTTTTACTTAAAATATATCCTTGATTTTAAAAGTATTTTGTTCTGCCATTTTCAGAATTAATTCACTTTAGAAAAACACTAAAACACTATGAAAAATTAACTTTTTGTTTTAAAGTACTTCAATTGAATGAGATTCAAACCATGAAGTGAAACAAATGGAGAACATAGTACTTGTGCAGTCAACTGAGAGGTTTCCACATATGTTAAAATATCATTTCAGCATAACTGACATTAATTACGTTAATTTCTAAATTTTAGATCTTTACACATTCTTTCCTGATGTGTTTCAGGAATTAGGTTCATAGGTTGAACCTAGCATCTCTCATAGCATTTCTGCACACGCTTACACTTTCTGCTGTAAACTTATTCTCTTTTCTGACACTTTATGCCCAAATTGTATAAGTATTTTTTGTTTTCCTGCTTTCAAGTTTAGCTTGGTTTCTGTTGCATCACATTTCCTGTCCTGCTTCAGAGACCCTCTGTGTATTGGACAGAGTTACACATATCCCTGTGAACAATGAATGCCATATATCTTACATCTGAATACAGGAAAATGAAAGGAAACAAAGCACTTTGAGATGATCATGTGTGATGCAGTGCTCCTCATTTATATAATTTGACAAACTCCAGTAATGTTTCAGTTTTTCAATAGCTTTCACCTATTTTTCATTCCCTTGTACTCAAGTACCTGGCCAAAAGCTGTGTATTTGATAAGAATTTTGTTTTAAGGCTTGCCAAGAAATAAGAGGGCTTTTATTACTGAATGATTCATCAGTGCAGAAGTTGTTTTGGTCCTGCTGGAGCATTTTGTATGATGGAGAGATAATTGCCACTGTTGTAAAATATTTTCATTGAGAACAGTTGACATAAAACACTGCACAGAAACTGATCTGTCAGCTTTGTTGTTTGGTGAATCATAATGTATTGTATATTTTGACTTTCTTTTTGTTTGAAAGATCTCTGTGAAGATTAAAAAAAAATCACAGAGTAAATTTGCTCTATTTGTATTTTCCAATACAAAGGTGGCATTTCATATGAGAATTTAAAAGTTGCTGGTTTATTTCTATTTCCCAATTTAATGGATACTTTAGGTAAAGGAGCAACATATAAGAAATATGTAAACACATTTTGGGGATTAAATTCTTTCGTCTTTTAAAGCTGAAAAATGGTTGGAACTAAGTTCTTTAACTTTCTGGGTGTTAAGATTTTTCACATTTTAAAGCCCAAATCCTGGTGTTTTACTGAACAGAATGCATATGGGCTTGGAGCACAAGCAGTGTTGAAGACTGGGAATTACAGCTATTTATAATAGCAACTTTTGCAGCTACCTCCCTTATTTGCCCCCCATGAGATTGTATATCTTCCTTAGCTCATACAAGCCCAGTGATACAATGTGCAGTGGTAAGAATTCTTGTCTTTATAACATTGTGCCACAGGATGCCCAGGATTGTGGTGGGGTGACCATCCCTGGAGGTATTTAAAGGACATGTAGTTGAGGTGCTAGGGGAACATGATTCATTGGTGGGCTTGGCAGTGTTAGGTTAATGATTGGGCTTGATGAACTTGAAAGTTTTTTCCAAACAAAATGATTCTGTGATGTAAAAACACGTTCTGTATAAGTCTTTTCTGAAAATTTTGTTTGTGCAGGGCTGAGGAATAGTAGAGTCAGCAGCTTTGGAGACATATAATCCAATTAATTTGCAGTAGAGCCAATGGTCTGTGTGATGGCCACAGAGTTCTGTCCAAGCCATATCAAAGGTTTGGCAGGCTGCATTTTGGAAGCATAACTTCTAGAATCATTACTCTAGGATGTGTGCCACCGCCTTCATACTGAGACTTTTGCTGCCTTTTTGATAGGCGCCTACTCATAAATGAAGTAATTTATTTGTTTTCCCAAGGAATTAGCAGGAGTTTAAATAAAGGACGGAGCGTGATTCTCTCATCCCAGGCCCTTTGTAATCCAATGCCAAGGTTTCTCTCTGTTGCAGACTGCTTGTTGCAGACATTTGACTTATATGTTGTTTCTTCAAAAGTCCATGAGAAAATGTTTCATAAACAAATAAATGGTCTGTTTGACTGCAAGCATTTGGCAAATTAAACTGTCTTCAGTGCTTCTTCAGTAGATCTAATTGACCCAAAAGTCAAAACCTGAAGACTAAATACGATTGTCTGAAGACAAAGTATTACTCTGCTCTGATCTTCTTGGCATGTGGCCCTTGGCTGTTATATTTGATTTCGTGGTAATGGGTGAGAACATCAGAAAACAGATGAAGAATCCTCTCGTCTCCTGCCTAAATTCTACTTCAGAGCTCCAGGAACGTAGGTGACCACAGCAGCATTCCCATAAGCTCTGCTTGGATGTTAATGCATAGCTTCTTCTAAAAGAGCAAAGAAACCCAAAATAAGCTCCAGGGTTGCTATTTGGATATCTAAAATATCCTTGAATTTGCTGATTGTAATGTCTTTGTGAATGTGACGTGAACAGAAATATTTGAAATTAAAATGTACTTTCAGTTTATAGATCATTTACTGTTGCAAACAAAACTAATTCTTCTCAGTTGTTATATCTATCTATATATACACATGCACATGTGCCTACAGAATTTTTTTTTTTTTTTTTTTTTTTTTCAGGTGTATGCTAAGAGTTCTGGATTCCTTTGGAACTGAACCAGAGTTTAACCATGCCCATTATGCCCAGTCTAAAGGCCACAAGACACCATGGGGAAAGTGGAACCTTAATCCACAACAGTTTTACACAATGTTCCGTAAGTACGCCTGTGTTAATTAATAATTTGGAGCTTTAAAAAGGAATGCTGTCATTGAGGAGTTTTGTATAATGAAATACAGGTTCATAGTTTAATAAAATGCAGCTGCTAAGTGGGCAGAATCATGTCAGTAAGTGTATGTAGACTATGCAAGAGCTGTATTGTGCTTCCAGCCAATCAGTAAGTAACAATGTCAACTTAATAGAAATAATGGTAGGGAACTTTATTCTCGGGGTACCTGTGGAAAGTGCTGATTGCCATTTCCTTCAAGTGTCAGTGAGATTGCTTTCGGTTTTTTGCCTTCTCAAATCCTGCTATAGAGCAGTAAGTTTTTTGAGGAACTTACTAGATGGCATTTTTTATAAACTACAGTCTCACATGTCATCATGTTATACTGAAGTTTGTTACTATGGTAACTGTGTTGTCTTTCCGCTTTTTCCCCCACAACAACTGAGGAGCACACTGCCTTTCCTATTTCTTTACATTCAAGATTAATAAACCAACACTCAGTAAAAACAGGTTTTTGTCTCCCCTTTTTGGTAGATTTTTCAAAATTTTCAGTTAACCTTGTTTCATGTGATGAGCATTCATCCTGAGGTGAGCTGATTCACATTTATTTGCCAGCAGTGTACAAGTTAAAAACAAGTAGTAGATTTTGGCATTGCTGTAGATCTTTGAAGCATTGTTAAATACCTTCCTAAAAAAAGAAACAGGACACAAAAAAAAATTACAAATTCTATATAAATTGGGTCAGATTAAATTATTGCTGTGACCTACTTTATCCCTAGTCTTTGACTTTATGGCACTAGGCTTTAGAATCAAAAGATCTTTCTTCTGTATGTTGTAGTAGAATTTCAAGTTTGTTCTCTCTGAAAGGTGCAGAAAGATTCACTACTGCCAGCTAGCCTGAGTGTAAGCGGGGCATAGGAATGAGGAAAATGCTTGCTGTTGTGTGCAGCAACTTCTCAGCTCAAGAATGCAAAGAAACACTTGTTAGTGACCAGCTTGACCTCCGAAGTTTGGTGGTGGTCCCCATGTAAGGCTAAGGCTGGGGCATGCACTGTTCTATCTCACCAGACTTCCTCAGTGAAGTCTTTCAAACTTTTCAGCATTTCATAGCAGAACTATACATGCTGCTGGCTGGCTGGCATACTTTTGATTTCATTTGCCCTGTAAAATTCTCGAGAGAGGTGTATTTTGTCTGTCAACATTTACTGTCCAAGTTTTTCCAGAGAAATATAAGTGAAGGTTGTTCAAAAGAGAAGAAGCCGTATTCACAGTTCTTGCAAAGCAAGTAATGAAATGTGATGGTGAAATGTAACTTGGAAGCAGTTGCAGAGTTTGCATCTGGACTTCAGTAAACAGTGCTTGTTCCGTATCCACACAATTGGCCAGTATTTATTGGTTCATGTCCTAAATGGAAAAGGAGATGAAATCTCAAATTGTGCTGTATTTAAGTAGTCCAGCTGTTGGGAAATTGAGTGTGTGAGGTGCTGTTCAAGACAGCACTAAGAGTGATGATGGCACTTCAGGAAAATACGTGCTTGAATACCTGGGGTACAGCTGTGTGCTGTGTGTGGACAGGCGCACCCTTTGCTGAGTTAAAAGCTGTCTGGATGACCAGGCACAGAGAGTGGTTGTGACCAGTGGTGTCCCCCAGGGATCAGTACTGGGCCCAGTTCTATTCAACATCTTGATTGCTGACCTGGATGAGGGGATTGAGTGTACTGTTAGTAAATTTGTGGATGACGCTAAGTTTGGGAGAGCGTTGATTTGCTGGAAGCTAGGGAGATGCTGCAGAGGGACCTGGACAGGCTGAGCTAATGGGCTGAGGTTTAAGAAGACCAAGTGTAGGATCCTACACTTTGGCCACAATAACCCCATGCAGTGCTACAGACTGGGGAATGAGTGGCTGGAGAGTGGCCTGGCAGAGGCCTGGGAGTACCTGAGAGTACTGGTTGATCACTGGCTGAACATGAGTCAGCAGTGTGCCCAGGTGGCACAGGCAGCCAACGCCATCTTGGCTCGTATCAGGAATAGTGTGGCCAGCAGGTCTAGGGATGTTATTCTGCCCCTGTACTCAGCACTGGTGAGGCCTCACCTCGAGTACTGGGTGCAGTTCTGGGCCCCTCACTTCAAGAA